>VYZT01059112.1:0-14621 GCA_013400735.1 Pomatostomus ruficeps | reverse complement strand
CTCCATGTTGTTTTCCCTCACATGTTCTCACATCCTCCTCCTTCTCTAACTAAAAGCAGCTGCGTGTGCATTTTGTTTTGATTTTTCCTTAAATATGTCATCACAGAGGCGTAACCAACCTTTCTAATTGGCCCAAACATGGCCAGTGACATGTCTATCATCTTCAGAGCCATCAGAGATTGGCTCTGCTGGAAATGGTGAAGAACTCCAGAAACTTCTCACAGGAGCCATCTTTATGGCCCCCTCCCTTCTACTAAAACCACAACAAGGTTATAAATCCTTTCTCTTAACCTTCATACAGCACCTCACTGAAATGTTTTATATTCTTGAAGTTTGTACATCTTATCAATCATTTTGGTACTATAAAGCAGAAAATCTTAATGGAAGGAAGCTGCAATTAGATTCAATAATAAGAGAAATTAAGAAAAAATGTGTGCTTATAAATTATTTTAAAAGTTGGCTGCTTCCACTTACATACTTCCTAGTATTAGGAGCTGATCTGGAGTTGACCAGCTCTCATTGCATTAATTGTGAGGTTGTGGAACCAGGTAGTATGGCATAGGCTCAGCACAGCCTCTTCCTAGGACTGCACTTACGAAGCATTTTGCTGCTTTTCTGTGTTACGGAAGAACTGTCATCTGCCAGGATTCCCCTGACACTCCTTTCCTACAAGTGTAAGTTTCAGCAGAGAAATCCTAAATTTTGTTTACCATCCTGGTATGGTTGTCTCTGTTTTGTTCACCCAGGACACCGGCTACATGTTACAGAATGAGCAACGGCTTCTACCTTGTTTAATGTTAAAGAACTTTTAAGAGTTGTTTATAGAAATTAAACGTACTGGTTTTACAGCCAGTAACTATGAAACTGTCTGTAAGAAAATTTGATGTTCTCCAAGCTCATATAACAGAGTCAAGTATTTGAGGTGCTCCTAAATTAGTGAACTCTGGAAAGCCTCATTATTTTATAAACCTTTCTGTTAACTACTTTTGCTGTCTCTCTTATGAGAGATATGGAAAGAATTTTCCAGTGGTTCTACACAAAAATCTGAAGTTAAATTTGGTAGATTAAATTGGTATTTCATGAAATCGGCAAAATTATTTTCATGGAAACTGATAATCATAAAGTCATAGGATATCCTGAGTTGGAAGGAAACCACTAGGATCATCAAAGTCCAACTGCTGGCCCTGTGCAGGACCATCCCCAAGAGTCACCCCATGTGCCTGAGAGCATTGTCCAAATGCTTCTTGAACTCTATCAGGCTTGGGGCTGTGACCACTTCCCTGGGGAGCCTCTTCCAGTGCCCAACCACCCTCTGGGTGAAGAGTTTTTTTCTAATATTCAACCTAAACCTCCCCTGACGCAACTCCAGGCCATTCCCTCGGGTCCTGTCACTGGTCACCACAGGGAAGAGTTCAGTGCCTGCCCCTCTGCTTCCTCTCATGAGGATATCTTGCTTTATTATTCTTTACTATATCTTCATGTTTTATTATATCTTTCTTCTTTTTATTCCCTCGTATTAATATCTTACTTTGAATTACAAAGTTTCTAAAACCAGTAAGATTCCACAGAAAGAAGAAAAAAAAAAACTTTAGAGAAGACTCAGGCAAGAACATATGTCCTTTAAGACTGTAAAATCCTTCTTAGCACTGATGAGAGTAATAGGTAAGTATAAAACTGTAAGCTCGCAAGTCTCCTTCATAAAAAGGTCAGAAGAAAATATCATGGACTTTAAGTAGTTGTTTCCTTTGATATGATCAAAGAAAAAGATTAATTTTACTTCTCTTATCAGATTAGTAAATAATTTCACACAAAGAATGGTTTTGCTGGAGTAAGATGTTCTTTAACTGTCATTTAAGCATTTAAGTTTGCATCTATTTGGAATTAGTCATACTCTCAAGCTGTTTTTTTCTATCATATAGAATGATTTCTCCTCCTTGCAGTTACTATTTTTGTGTTGGCTGTATTACAGAATTGCAGCATTTATCCTTTTGTTTGCAGTGCAAGTTTGATTTATTGTTCCAGTTTGGGGATTTTGGAAGGGTTTCTAGGTTTTGGTTGGGTTTTTTGGGTTGTTTGTTTTGGGTGGTTTTTTTGGTTTTGTAGGGGTTTTAGGGTTTATTTTGATTGTGAAGGGACTGCTGATAGAAAGTTTCTAAAAGCCTGGCTTTTGACTAGGAAGATGTAAACTTTAGTGACACAATTTTTATGGTAGTTTCTGGTGATATGAATGAGGTGCTAAATGTGGAGGTACGTGGATTAATATATATGCATCAAGTTTTTGGAGTCATATGTTATCTGATCTTAGCCTTCATCAAAATACACTGCTATGCTTTAATACAAAAGCGTAAAAAAGGAAGAAATACTTACATGTAATTTATTCTGATATACTAATTTAGTCAACTAAAAACGACTGGAAAAATACACAGCATCACCTCAAGACTTGTGAAAGCTACCACCTCTGTTCTGCTCATGTTGGATTTGCTTTAAGTCACATAGCCAAAAAGAGCTACTGGTAACATGAAATCTCTGAAATTATCATCTGCCATCATGAGTTGTGCTCCTAATTGCTCTGATAGCAAACAGAAGCCTCTCTGTCTTGATAGTCCCTTTACAAAAAATTAATTGCAGAAAGAACATCCGTATTCTAAGAAACACATTTGATAGGTTCAGGAAGGCATGACATTTGTTTTTCTGGGTAAAAACCTTTTGTTTAACGTTTGGTATACATGTAGTCCTTGGGTTTTTGAGATATTCAAAACCTGGACACTGTCTTGAGTACCTTGACTCTAGGTGGCCCTGCTTTAGCAGGGGGGTTGGACTAGATGACCTCCAGAGGTGCCTTCCAACCTCATCCCCTCTGATTCTGTGATTTAGCAACAATTTCTGCAAGGTAGCAGCTGGATGACCCCAGCTAGCTCTTATTCTAGGTATGTTGTAGTAATGCGTCTTCCACAAAAAAGAAGTTAAAATGAGTTTTTCTTCATAAAATTATATAATCCAGCAGTGGTTGATGCATGTGGGGAGACCATTTGCACTGCCCTTAGCTGATGCTCAAATGTGTCAGTAGGAACAGTAGTTAAAGTTGTGGGAATTAAGAAACAGCTTCAGACTCAATGTTATGTTCAGAACACAGTGTGTAATGAGATTAAATTTGATAACCTCTGATCATTTATTTATTGTTATGATATGCATATAAATAACGAGTGGTTGTTAAGCAGAAGTTTCTCAGATATGTTTCTGGCTTCCTGCTGTGTTGGCCACAGATTAGTTGTAGGAAACGCAAAATTTGGAGCCCACAGTCTCCTCTGCAGCCTCTCCTCCTTCCTCTATGCACTTGAAAATGTCCAGGAATAAAGAGTACTGATCCTTTCCTGTTGTGATGGGAACTTGGTTACTCTTAGCTAGTGGAAGAATTGGATCCCTCCCCTGAGCAACTACAGATGTGGCCACTGAAGTCGTGATAAGTAAGGCTAGTCAACTTCAACTCTAATGTTTTCAGTATGTAGATCTGCATAAGAACATCACCATCACTTACAGAAATAGAAGCTTTTGATGAGTAGACTGCAGTGTAATCTACATCAATAATTCATTGATGGCTATGAATGGATTTTCTGCTGCTCAAAACCCCAGTGCATCTAGAGAAGATGTGAAATGATCAGTTCTGTTCCATTGTTCTCCCTCTGTATATCAAGAAAATAATCTTCTAGGAAATTAGTTTATTGTGGAAAAGATATGAATCTTCATAAAGTCATATGACAAAAAGAGGGAATGTTTTTTAGTGTATGAGGGTTGTTCTCTATGAAGTCAAAAAAGTTAGAACATCTTGTAAATATGATGTAATGCCTTTTCATGAAAATAGAGAACATAGGAAGTTTTCTTCTTTAGCTTTTGATAAAACAGGTTTTACCCCTAAATTAGCCATGTTAAGTCTTAGTTCTTCATGTGATATCTTTTCTTACAAGTTGAGGTAGCTTATTTTTCTAAGCATTGACCTATGTGCTAAAGTAGTTTGTCTTTGTTGTACATGCGATGTTTGACACTGAATAACTGCTGTAAAAATTCTATTTTGCATCTGATGATCTTAGTATTTTCTTACAAGATATTACACCGCCTTATTCTGTGTCCCAATACATTTTCTTTCAAAGAATTTACTTATCATGTCTTGATTTGATATCACATTTTCCTGGCAGAGTTACTATATTTATTCTAGTGACTGATGATTGGAAAGTGTGATACAGGGTTCATTTTAAAAATCTACTACATTTGTATTCTGCCTTTTTTAGTTCCCTGATAAATTACAGTAATCTAATGATCTTTTTTTCCCCAAAACTTACCTAAGTTTGCATATGTTATCCTTTTCAAAATAAACATAATTTTGCTGTGATCTTTAACAATCAAATTAATGGGAAGTTTGGAGTAGGAAAATGAGCTTATGGTGTCCCTACAAGCAATAGTTACTACAAACTGTCCATTAATCTTTAGATCTTTAATTTTCTTTCCCTCTTTTTCAGCACATGTAATCAGTATAAAATCTAATTATCTGTTTTCCCTATTGAGATAATTTAAAACTACCCTTTCAGCTTTATTAACTTCAGATTTTTTAAATTCTAATTTTAAAAGTTGTTTCAGAAGAAGTAGCTTCCTTTGCCAAAGACACAGGTGGATACTAGAATTATAGTGTACTTGGCCTCAGAATTGCATTTGATTATCATCTCTTGAAAGAATATAGGAACACATGAAATAATTTAATTGTTGATAATAGCTCTGCAGGTCTGTTTTTAAAAACAAACGATACAGAAAAGCTGTCTCTGTAGTGGGCTGTTGAAGGACGTGTTCTATAGCTACACTGGTTGATTTCAGTTGCACACAGCTAAGGCGGGAGGGTGTTGTGCTTTTGTTTGTTGACAGCCACAAAACTAAAGTCTGGGTAATTTTTCCTCATGGTTCATGAGTCATGAATGTTTAGATTACTTTCTTTTAATGTTGTACTTTACAGTGGGTGCTTTATTCTTTATGTAGCTCATGTTTGGAAATAAGTAATAAGATGACACATTTTTGTCATGAAGTTTTATGTTGTGAAGCACTGAGTGTATTGACTGCATAATAGGTGTCTTTGTGGTTTTTTACTTGTTTTTTTACCCATTTTCTTAAATACATTTTCAGTCAGTACAGAGTTGCAATGCAAAGCTCCCAAGATCTCATGCCAGCCGATGATCCCTGTTTTCAATGTTAGCTTTTCATAAACTGGCTGATTAGCTCTGCTGTTGTCAGATTCCAGGTGTTAGAAAGCTACTTCATTTGTCTTTTTTGTAGGAATTGAATTCAGCTTTAATATCCTGCTGCACGGCTCTTACGGAGAAATAGCTCAGGTTAGAAGACCCTGTTGTTTCATTTTCTTCTAAAGCTGAAGTAAGAGTTTCTCACTGTTTACCCAATTAAATGTATTCTTGCAAACAATAAGGGAAGCTGCAGGGTGTCATGTTTCCCCATTTATGGATTTTACAATTAGGGTGAGTGAATTTTGCATCTTGTTTTGGCAGATGGATCGCATATAAGTAATTGTGTAACTTCAGATGTAAGCATATAACATTAATTAAGCATAATTCCCTTTGACCTTTCTTCTGCCACCTGCAGTCATACTGAGTAATGAGTACCTTTATAATCCAAATAATTTCTTGCATTTTAAACAAACTTATGTCCTGCTGAGTAGCTGTAACAGCCTAGCAGGGTAAAAAAAAAAAAAAAAAAAGTGGATTTAATTATCAGTGCATACAGATAAGTCAGAAAGGCTTTACAGGGACATTTCTAACAGAGCAATGAGACATCTGGTTGGCTTTTCAGATATTTCAGAATTTCCTAATCATAGCAGTCAGATCATGCAATGCAATGGCTCTATGATGGGTTGGCTAAAGAAATTAATTTGTAAATGTCAAAATCATGCAGATTGATTCTTTGTGTTGAGATTGCCTGCTCTTCATCAGGATAATCCATGAGTGGATTAACTAACCAATTAACAGCTTCAAATGGCCTTTGGACTAATTATTTTTCAAATACTCTTCAAAATTAGGTCACAGCAGATGGGTATATTCATGTCTGATTGACATGTAATTGAGGAGAAATATATATCTATGTACATAGGTCTTTAGGTAATAGATGCCTCACAGAAATGAACAATTTCTAGAGCATAAATTCTCTAAATTTTGCTTTTAATTACCATAAAGTTTCATTTAGTGAATCAGAAAAAGGCCAAACCTGAGCTTTATGAGGTTTATGTAACTTTGTTACCATGAGCAGGGACCCCTAAAACACGAGGTTGCCTCACACAGATCATCTCTTACCCTTTTAGCCTCGGTGCAAGTACCTACAGAAGCCAGAACTCTATTCTGCACTTGTCAAGATGGAGTAATTCCAGGGAATCTGAGTGTTTGTGATGTTAGCTAGGGCCTTGATATTTTGTCCTGTATTTGGGCATAAGCCTTCCTGGGGACTCAAATCTTAAAATAAAGCATTGGAACACCTTTTGTTAAATTAGAGGATAACATCTCACTCTGAGAGGTTGATGGAGATTTCTCCTGACACAGTTGATAGTTCTTCTCCAGAAGGAAGGCATTGCTGTCAATGAAACAGAAACTGTCATAGTAGTATGTTTGAGTCAGTCTGCAGACCTCAGAAATAGCTGCCTTTAGGGTAAATAATGCAGCAGTAGCAAAAAATAAATAAAACACAGTGGTATAAGCTAATAAAAAACATGACAAGGATTCTCAGAAGTCCTAGTATGAATTGAGTGGTACTGTCAGAGAGGTTGCTGTATTTTTTCAGTAGTGAATTTTTTCTTTCTGTTTTTTTCTTCCTTTTTTTTTTTTTTATGGAGTGCTAGTGAGAATGGCTTCCTTGATAAAGCTAAAAGTATATTCTTAGGAAAGACATTAGTGAGTTTTTTTGTATTTTTCTTTTACAATCAGGTGAAGACAAAGTCAGTTCAGTTGAGTAAGATGACAGTATGTCAGACAGCTTTTCTCACTCACTTCGACATTCCAACAGTCATACTTCTCTGTGTCAGACCTATTTTCATCTTGGGTGCTAAATGTGATGAAATTAGGAGGTTTTGGTATTCGTGTCTTTGTTAGAACTTGTTAGTTAATATTAAGGTGCTGTTATTACTAAGAGAACATGAATTAGAGTTTTTACTTTGTTTCCTGTGGGAATTTTGAGTGCCAGACATATTTTACGTTTAGGAAACGCTGCTTGCCATGTTATTCAAAAATACTTAAGACTTAGTGTATTTTTATCTTTCTATATTTCAGTGTCTATACGTTTACATAATTCATTACACAGTGGAAAATTAAGAAAAAAGCCCTAAGGAGACAATTTATTTTTAGCCATTCTTTACTGTGTTTGGGTCATGTTAGGTTTCTGAAGAACAGAAATTAATGATATATTAGTGTATAGCATATGATTCTGAAAGGAAAATAACATTAATCTGTAAAACCCTTGTAAAGTCATTCTTATATACATGTTGGAATGTAATAGCCTATGTAAATACAGAAGTTTCACATACACTTAAGTTATCAAACCAATGAAATTAATATTTGACTTACATTTAACTTCTGTAATACATTGCAAATCTCCCAGTATATTTTCTTAAATATTAAGGCTGAATATCAACAAAGTAGAAGAAAGCTAAAATTAAAAAAAAAAGAGAAGATAGTTTCAGGATTTTAATTTTTGTTTCCATTTGATACCTTCTGTATTTTTTCTGATTATGATACTTTGGTAATAGCACTTAAATGAGCTGTAAACTCTTGTAGTGTTTCTTTTCTGCAAAGGTATGTCAATTCTGTCTTCTCCTAAGAATGAGATCATCCTAAGGATTTGTGTGGGATGTTGGTGCTACTAAGCACAATTTAGTATTCCATTATTAGGAGTTGTAAGTAATCTTTGCAGAGCCAGCAGATTAACTCGCTCACCAAAAGTAAAATGCACTATTTCATGTTACAGTAAAACACCATTTCACATTTTTGTCTTTTCTTGCATCATCACTTATGACTATCCACAGCACCACTAGAGATCTTCATTTCCTGCTTCTGTTCACTTTATTGTTTTTGTGCATTAGCTCTTAAGTGCAAGTTTATGATCTGTAAAGCATTCTGTAATGCATCTTCCTTTCTGTTATTCTTGGCTTATGTTTTCCTCAGATCCTCTTATTTTCTCACCTTTCTGTTACTTTAAAGAGATCACAGTAAAAATTTGACAAATTCTTCCCTTTTTTACCTTGAATTAATTCCTCAGGTTCCTTAGGTTATTTCTGACTAATTGGTACCTGTGACTGTGACTTTCATATGCTCCAGTGTTTGGTTTACACATTCTAAAATTCTTCTCCATCTGCAACTGTATAGGCTTGAACCAGAAATGTTAACTCATAGTGGAGGTAGGCTGATACATACAATCTGAGAATTTAGTCCCTAAATAATGTGTGTTCAAGAAACAAAAAATCATTGTTTTGTTGTTATTATTGGATCTGTTATTGATTTCCCTGCCCAGCCTATACATTGGTTAGGCAAACAGGATGAGAGTAGAAGTTTTGTTTTTGTGTCCATGGTAGACACAAACTTCTAAGATAATATATTAGTGCTGTTGCTTATTTTAGTGATTTAAAAATTTTTATGTTGCAAGTGAATACAATGTTAATATAACTATTTGGGGCAGGGTTGCCTACTTATGACAGGCAACATTTGATGGGGTTAAAGGTAGTGATGGTGGTCCCAGCTTTGTAACCTTTACCCTCCTGGATTAAAGTTCAGATCAAGCAGCTAAACATGGAAAGTGTCTCTTTCTGCCCTCTGCTTTATTCCTGTGCATCGAAACTGTGGGATAAATCAATTGTGGGCTTAAAGCTAAACAAGAAATTATTAGTTATTAGGGACAGAAATCCTGCTGACGGGCAGTTTCAAATAAAGGAAGTGTGCAAGTTATGCTTTCAGTTTAAAACTGTAGTTGGAAGCTGGCCACTTAGTAGTGTGCTGCAAACAGTACTGTTTGATTTCCTGTACCCATGGAGCTTATCAGAATTGTTGGTTTTTAACAAGGTGTTGCAAAATTAAAGATAGAACTAAGGGGTGGATATTTGGAAGAGTGAGTCAGCTAGGCTTAAGCAAACAGTTCTGTTACACAGCACTGCTGTGAAAGGTAGGAGATTTTTGTTGCATCAAATGTTACATAGAGTGCAAAGGTTACCGACCTTACCGATGGACCAGTATGTGGATCTCAAGCAGCATTAAGTGAGGCTCTGGTGGGTTTGTCCTGTAATCAGCCCATCATTCTTTCAGCACAGAATAATCCAAGCTTTGAAATACAGGAGGAAAGGGATGGCATAGGCTACTTGCCTTAAGACTGAATTTCCTGTTGCCCATGAAGCCACGGGAGTCATGGGAACCTGCTGTCATGACCCACCTTTGGATTATTTTATTATTCTCTAGTTTATTGGTCCCTCTGAACCCCTAAGTAAATGGGATTGGTTATACAGATCTTGACAAAGGTCTGGATAGTATTTTATACAATCAGGAGGGGCTTTCCCTAGGTTATGGACATCATTTATGTAGGTGAATCCATCGTGGTGATGTCTGTTCCTTCACCTTTCTGAATGGCAACTGGTTTTTATTTATCTGTACATTCAGTGGTGGTTGAAATAGATGAAAATAGTGAAGATTAAGGAATATTCTCATTACAGATTCTAATTAGCACTATTTTAAATTTGAAGAAAAGTCATTTGAGCAATTCAAACACAGAATTTCAAAAAGAAACTGTGCTACTAAAGCCTCTGTCCCATCTAAGAGCTTATACTGTTAATGATACAAAATGTAACAAGCCACTAGGTCTTAGCTAGAACTAAAAAGAATTAATTTTTAGATTCCACATGATTGGTTGTTGGATTTATTTGTATGTTTGTTTATGTGGAGGTTTTTTACTTGATTGTATGTGGAAAAGAATGTCTAAAACAGTAACAGTTCCTGTTTGTCACATAAATTGCAGTTTCAGCACACTCACCTAGAAATGGTAACATTAATAATGTGCCTATATACAAAAAATACTGATTCTTTTCTCAGTGGTTTGTTTTCAGGGTTTATGAGAAATGGAGAACTACTGTGAAAGTCCTGGCAGAGACAGGGATACTCATATTTGACCACTAAGCTGGCACACTGTTGTTCCCAGTTATTCAAGTATTCTAAAAAAAGACATTTTCTCCTCTTAGAAGAAGACAATGTTCAGTTTTTCATTTATTCATTTTACATGTTATTGTAACTAAAATTCTTGTGTATTTTTAATTAATACTGTCTGCTTTTCCACATTTCAGGGATACCACAGTACAAAGCCTTACCCTACAACCTTCAGTGAAGGATGGTCTTATTATATATGAAGATTCACCGCTGGTCAGTAGTAGCATTTGGATTTTATTTTTGGCAATGTTTTTGATTTAAAATTTCAGATGTTTGTGATTTGATTTTTCATGGCATAGTGAGTGAGCATGGTAACAAACATTTTATTAATGTTTACTTGGTCATATTTGTCACATTTGCTGTGCCAAATGTGAATAAGATGATAATCTTGGGAGACTCCACACACAAAATAAGTATGGAAAATAATTTAGTATTAACCTGACATATTCTAACTGGTAGAGTGGTATTCTCCTCCTTCTCCTTTTTATCACCTCACACCTATATGCTAAGTTGGGCTCCAAACATCTGTTGCAGACTTTCTTTAGTTCTTTCAGCTATATTTTGACAGTCTAGATACAAACTGGCTTTGCATTTCTCTGTCTGCACTCCAAGTCAGGCTCCTCAGTTCCTTCCCTAGCACAGTCCTTTCCATCCCTATCCAGAAGGAATGGAAACACCCACCCTTCTTGTCTCACCTGCCTCCTGTTCCTTCTGCTGTGGTTTGGTTACAGCTCATCTCTGTTCTGAGTCCCTTTCTTGTCTCAGTGCCACCGAGGTGTCACTGCTGCTCACTGAGAAATCAGTAATGCAGCTCCTTTTAGGGTTTTTGGGCAGTAGTGATGTTATGATTCTTTTCTCTTCTAGGTAAAAGCGGTGAAGTTCGGACATATTTTGGTAATTGATGAGGCAGACAAAGCACCAACAAATGTTACCTGTATCTTAAAAACTTTAGTAGAAAGTGGGGAAATGGTTTTGTCAGATGGAAGGCGAATTGTTGCCAGTAAGTAGAGTGAAATCATTTTCATCATTTACAGTAAAATGTAACATGTTGCTGGTTTTCAGCAATTATATTGCTCAGTAGAGACACAGAACAGTCCAAATGAACAATTGCTTGTTGCTAAAATGTTAACAGTTAAAGAATTTACAGTCATTTTCTTTACTAATTTTACAGTAACCATGAATGTTTTCTTAAATTAGCATTCTTGTGCAGTTTGCTGAAGAATTAGAAAAAACTAAACCAAATGAAGTGTAACTTGACCTCTCTGCTTCTCATTCACCATAAGAAATAAAGATCTAGTTGACAAAATCATGATCTTTGTTATGCCCATCTAGAAGGTTGGGGTATCATTTGATCAGGTCTAAAATGAAGATATGAATATAACTGGGGTCAAATTGTTAAGGGTTTTATCTAATCAAGTATTGCATATGCTTACCTGATTATATGCTTACTTCATTATTTAAATATATCGTGCAGGATGAGAGTATCTGTAATCTGATGGAATTTTATTAATCTGAGTTTCAGGAAATAAGTATTTTTCATTATTTTTCAAAAAAAGGCCATGTTTGAGAGTCTCTCTTGACTTGTCTCTCTTGTTGCTACTCGACACTATACTTCATGCAGTTAGCTTCATTTTAACAATATTGGGAATAATGTTTGAGTGTAGCAATCATTCAACACGGATTCCCAAACACCATGTGCCACTGGAATCATACTGAAAGGAAACAAGGTTCTGAATGGGGCCAGTGTGAGTAGTTTTGGAGAACCAGAGTCTTCATGTGTGTTAAATAATGTATCTCTGACTTCTCACAAATTTTTGTAGTAACTAGGAGGAATTTCAGTCCTGTCTTCCCAGATGAAATAATGTCAGACCTATATAAAATGACATTTTATTCACCATTGGCTTCAGCATTTTAGTGAAATTAAATATAAAAGGGACAGGTAGTCTGTGCCCCAAGAAGAGTGGGTGCATTTTTATGTTTTTTCAATTAAACACTTCAGTTAAGTTTTTGTGAAACAGTCTATGAAACTTTAAAATGAAACCTAGAAAACTCAGTTGAACGACATGTAAGAAGCTATTGAGCCTTTTTTTATTGTAACTGTTCTTCTAATTCTATGAAGAACACAATTAAATTAGAAGAATTTTTCTTCTAATTCTAAGAATTCTTCATCTAATCTAATAATATTCATTCATTCAGTATTGCAAAGCTTAAATATGCAAGTAATACATTTTATTTCTTTTCCAGATCATGCTCATGTAGGGAGGAGAGAAAATGTAATAGTTATTCATCCTGATTTTAGAATGATAGTTCTGGCAAATAGGCCTGGATTTCCTTTCTTGGGTAATGACTTTTTTGGCACATTAGGTAAGTGATTCATATTAAATTATGATCTTTAATAGACTTGACTAATAGAATATCTGTCCGTATTAATTAGATTTCATGAGGAGAAGGGGTCCTTATGCATATTGGTACTTTGTTTCACATAAGACGCTAAGACTATCATGTAAATTGGCATACCTTAATCAAAGTGCTCGAACTTGCCCTTAAAGGAAAAGCTGTATGCAAATAGAGCAAACAAATTAACTGTAGGCTTCACACCTGACATCTCTCTCAACTGCTCACTAATTTTTCCCCCATATCAAACAAGCCACAGCTCAGGTGCTGTCCTGTTTGGTACAAGAGATGGTAGCTTGATGGATGGTTCTTTTCTTTCCTTTCGTCAGTAAGGGCTACTGTATTTTTTGCTGCTAAGACTGTACTACCTGCTTCTTAATCCTCATCTGCCTCTCCCCATGCATATGGCCATGTGTGAGAGCCTTAGTAAAATACATACATTTGACAAGATACTGAATTAATCTCAGAGTCAGGTAAGGCTGTCCAAATTTCACATCAACGATTTTCATATCAACAGAAGCCTTATTTTGAAAAGCTCCTGGTAGGTCCCAGAAATTCTGTGTGTCAACAAAGATGCCCTAGAGCTTCATCTTGCAGCAAAAGCAAGAATTTAAGTTGCATAAGGGCAAGTGGTGAAGAATCCATTGGCCTGTATAGTCCAGTGTTAGTCTAAGTGGGCCTCTGGCAAGGTTTTGGCAGTGTTGTTACATGATGGCTGTGAACTGAATACCCTCTAGACTCTACTGACTGTATTGTCTATGTTAGCTTGGCCATTTATGTGCAGGAATCATAATTTGTGTTGTTTTTCCTCTTAACTTTGGCCATAATGTTTATTCTGCAAGAAATAACATACTCAATAAAGCAGGTGCAAACCCAATTCCATATTACCAGGTAGTTCTTTGTTTTTCAGGTGAGGTTCCCACTGAAGGGGCATTCCATGTCTGAAACTCATTGGCTCTGAATTTCTCCAAGCTATATTACCCCAAGAGAATTTATTGTAGTGTATTTATTTTTCGTAGCCTAATTTCATTCCTTACATGGACCCTTCAAACAAAACAGATCATCCCAGTGTTACTGCTTTTGATTCATATGACAGAGGTGTGGTTGAGATTTTGGGCTTCTTCATTGATTGTGTTTTTCCGCCTTAGGGTCTCTTCTGCTTTTAATTCAAGTCCTTTTTTTTGCAGGATCTGATCATGCTTCTGCAAAGTTTTGTACAACTTTCTACGAATAAACTCAATTTATAGATTATATGATTGGGATCAATGTAATGCCAATGTCTGGAAAGAATATCTTGCCAGATTTCTTACCATACTTCAAGACAGGCAGGGAGAAAAGATAATTTCAGTGTTTCCTCTAGACCTCCTAATTGGATTTGCATTAGGGCCTTCTTGCATTTCAAGATTTCCTTGCATTAAAATGGCAGGAGAGATCTCTGTGTTTCCAGAAACCTTGATGTACTTCATAGCTTGTACTGCACATTTTTCAGAGCTTTAACAACTTGGTACTCAGCATGCTTTTGAGTCCTATCTTTTCTAGTAAAGGTGCAGTAATAAACTTAAAGGGGCTGTCATGATGCTACTTCTTTATAAATTACTGAACTTCATGCTTTTTTTTTTTTCCTTTGTAGGGGACATTTTTAGTTGCCATGCTGTTGATAACCCCAAACCACAGTCAGAACTGGCAATGCTTAAAAAATATGGTCCTGATGTTCCAGAGGCAATTCTGCAGAAACTGGTAGCTGCTTTTGGAGAGCTCAGGAGCTTAGCTGACCAAGGAATTATTAACTACCCCTATTCAACCAGAGAAGTTGTGAACATTGTAAAACATTTACAGGTACAGTATATCAGATTTAATTGAAAACTTGAGTTCATCAATACTAATTTTTTAATGCCTGAAGGTTTTGGAAAAAAGATGCCATTATTGTTCATGCATTTTTATTTAATTCTTATGAAACATTTTACATTTGGAATGAAGCATAATATTCAGATGTTCAGATAGTCAGAGGGTAAG
>VYZT01059071.1:0-13049 GCA_013400735.1 Pomatostomus ruficeps | reverse complement strand
AAAATAATAATAAAATAAAATAAGCCCGGGACAGCTTTTCCTTCCATTTTTCTTCCTAGTATTACTTCTAGTGTGAATCAGGTTTCAAAAGCATGCCTGTGCCTTTGTGGTGACCTGCAGAGTGGAGTGGGAAGGTGGACGATTGCCCTGAGGGGGCACGAGCCTCCTTCCATGGTCAGGCTTTCTCTGCAGGTGGTGGGGGCTTTGCCTCACAAGATAAAGTAGAAAGTCTCAAACTTAGGCCTTTCCTACCTCTCTCTCTCATCTTTTTTTTCCCCCCCTTTTCTCCAAGATGACAAATTATGTGCTTTTTCTTTTTCCCCTGTACAGTCTAACGGGGTCGCAGACACTTTAAAATGGATTGCAGCACTGCTATAGGAGACAAAGGAGAACACTCTGATGGGAGGATGAAATGACATGTGGTTTGGCTACCAGTGCAGAGACAGCTTTGATTGAAGTGAAGCACAGGAAAGGCATAAGAGCAATCATACGGAACTATTACAGATCTCTGAGGGCAGAATAAAAAGGCAGACTAGGAAATGTTTATGCAGATGGAGGCAGAGGCTTTTGGAAAGGCTAAGGACACTAAGCACAAAGGGTATGTTCAGCTGTCCTTTGAGTCAAAATTGTAGTGTTCCCTGTAGAATTTTAGTGGGAACAATTTCAGAAAGGTTTTTTGTGGGCTGCATGAAATCTTTAAAATGCTACTGATAGACATGAGTCAGATGATGTGTTATCACTGCATTAATAGATAAAGAAATTTGTTAGCAAGGGTGATGTGCAAGACAAAATCCAATGCAAACAGCTCTTCTCCTGGGCTCAAGTGGAGCAGTGTTGGGATATAACCATGGCAGCTGCATTTGCTGGATACAGTTGCTTCATCAGTCTGCCCTTATGCAAATCCTCAAATATTGCAGTGCCTTTCACAGACTGAGGGAACTTGGAGTCCAAAGCCTCCTCTTCTGGGTGAGCCACAGCACTGCTGGGGCAGCTGAGCGCTTGTGGAGCTCCATCTGCATGATTTACTTCTGCTCAGTTTGCCACCTTTACTATGAAATATCTGCTGAGCAATTCCTGAAGCAGTTAATATTGCAAGGGACAGTAGGTAGTGACTGCAATGAGTCCATGAAGAAAAGAAATACATGTAAAAGGTCTGAGGCAATCAGTCTGTTCAGAAAGAACATTTGTGTAAGAAATATAAGACGGAAGGGAAATCGGGCTTGCTGAAGCTTCTGCATATGTTTTCAATAATACAGAATGAACTGTTATATTTGGCAAGGAGCCAAGGAAATCAGAGGGTATAATCTTATAACTAGGAAATTAGGAACTATAAAATGCTTTAAGTATCCAAGAGAGAATAAACATATGTACCAAATTACTGTTTAAACGAGGAGAACTACCGAGACAGCTCTTAGACCAAGTGTGAGAATGAGAAAAAAAGAGAAACTAACTGAATCTTTGTATTTCCTGCAGAATTTTCCAAACTAGGCTCTTATGGGTTTTTAGGAAACTTTTATAAAAAAACCCCAAATATTTATCAATGGCTTGGGTAGATTAAAAAAATAAGATCTCTTTCACTGCAGTTCCTGTTGGGCCAATACAAAGGATTTTGAGTTTAAAGAGCTGTATAGATAAAGTGTATATTTACCATCTCACTGAATTTAACTGAGGTGAGACAAACATCAGTTCAGGTGTAGTTACATGGCTATCTTTTATGGTGAGGGTGTTGTGACCAAGGGAAGTATTCTTTCTTGTAAAGAGTGGATAATAAGGAGATAGTTCCAGAAAATGAGTTTGGAATGCATAGTGTAATCTGATGAATGATAAAAGCTAAGGGAATTTTGTGCCAATATTTCTGAGTTTTGTACTTCAGGTACTTCTCTGATGGACTCCTTTTTGTAAGGGCTTGTGGCAGAATGCAGAAGAAAAGCTAAGTCAGACTGGCAAGTCAAACTTAAGTGTGTTGTGGGGTTAATTCCACTGAAGTCTCTGATTATTTGCAGAAAAGAAGATATAAACTATGTGTAAAATGAGAAACTGAGCTACTTTGAGGATGTGTGTTAATTCAAGTGCTGGATGAAATAACCTGGAGTACAGGCATTGTATTTCTGCCTTCCATCTTTCACCCAGACTCCTCAGTTAGCTGTTTCTGTCTGTGTGATGGTGGTCAAATAGATAAAGATCTGCTGTTTTGGGGGAGAAATCCATCAGAGTAATGTTATTGACCACAATGTGACTAAAGCAGTATGAGCTTCTCAGAACAAAACAGAACATTATTTAAAATGATAATTGGCAGAACGATCTAAGACAATTACAATATAATATTATCTATACCTCTTTCTAGAGGGAGGGATTCTTTCAAAGTGTGTTAGCTTTTATATTAAGCCTTCTTAGATCTGGAATGAAATGGTAAAGATACTTTATGCAAATTTCTCTGAAACAAGGCTATTTTCATCTCATCTTGACAAATAAAGGCAGAGAAAGGTTTTCACTACTTCTACCTCTTTAATTTTACAGTTTCTGGTCTAGTAGCTTCTCTCAATTCCCCAGTTCAAGCAGCAGTTTCCCTTTCTGTGGTGAAAGTGAGAGCTGAAGCAATGTTTTAAGCATGAAAATACTTGTTAAGTGCATTGTGCTGACCTCAGTGTATATCTTGGGGAACAAAATTCCTTGTGAGCTGCAGTCTGTGTGGTCAAGTCTTATATGCAAATAAAGGCAAAGAAGAAAATTTGAGTTCATTTGTACTCTTTACATTTGATTAAGCATCTGATTAAATATTGCCTATATCAGGCTGAGATTGTCCAAATATGTTGGACATCTTTCTGTCTATCATATATTTATGGTTAAGTAGGTCTATTTACTAGCCACAATAGTTTTTAAGTAGCGGCTATGTTCTGTAAAAGCATGTGATAACCATTATCACAAATATAAACACCGATTTCAGTGAAAAACAAGATATGCTTCTCAAGTATTGTCTAATACTGGGAATTCCAAAAGCATCTTTTAATTATGAACTCAATAATGATGCTGCTGTTAAGCTGTGTTAATGCTGCAACTTGGAAGCCTGTCCTCAGGTTTTGATGATGGGCTCTGTGTTACACCCATCAACTTCAACCAAGCATTTTATAGCATTTTCTTGCCTACTTAACTTATATGTGGAGTAGGAGAGAGAAGTAAAGGCAATAAATCAGTCAGAGAGGGTTGGTGTCCTACAGAAAAGAACTTTTCTTGTGGTGGTTTTAAGAGGGTGAAATAAGCAGTTAAAGAATGACTTACTAGCTAGAAAAACAGACTTCTTTTTTGACCAATGGTCCATGGTCTTCCTTCATCACTTCTCCCCAGCTTTGTCATAGTCATGTGAAAGTGAGAAGTTTGTGAATGGTGTTGTTAATTCAGACTGCAAACTCACAAAGGACTATTTACTCAGGTGTCATGAGCGGGGACCACAGTGTGGTCTTTTCTATTTCATGCTAGCAATTCAGACTATAAGCTCAAGAACTGATTTTATTTAAATCAAAGACAAAGTTGAAGCTGTACAAAAGATCTGAGTTTGAAGCACAAAGTGATTATGGAATTTTTCTGAGGTGTTTTCTACAACAACAACAACAATAATAGTAATCATAATAATATAGCAGGGAATCATAATCTTTCCTGTTTTTATCTAAATGTGTGCATCACTAGAGTGTTAGTCTGCATAAATACAAATAGTCCATAGTATTTTAACAATATAATATGTCTTAAAAGCTGTGTAAAAATATCCTAATAAAACTTACTGCAATGATTGTTTTTTTCTCCATATTTTTAAAACATTAAAAAATCTTAATAATGTTATTTATATTATTTTTATATTTTTACTGGACTAAAAAAAAATCTATCACAGTATCCAGTTTAGCAGAACATATTTTGCATTTGCACATGCATCTTTTTGTTTTAAAATGTTGCTCTATGCTCTAAGTGTGCTATGTGACCTCTCTAATCACAATATAACTCAATCCATGAATAATAACTAGGAATTATTAGTATGTGCCTGTTTTTATGCCTGTAGATTTTTAAAAATGGCATAAACATTGAATACTGTACACATTTAAAAGACTGGAAATCTCCTGGCGTAGGTACCTTAGACAATAGACAGATTAAGCTTCTATAATAATATAAGCACTATGAATTATTTGTCTCATCCTTCTCATTGTACAATGTTGCTGATAGAATTTTCTGTTGCATAAAACATGCTCCTACTTTCTTTATATATTATAGCAGCTAGCTTAGATCTCTTGGGAGAAATAAAAATAGATACTTATTTATATTGTGACTTTTGAACAGGCGGAAAGAAGCTCTGTAAACCAGATATGCTCCCTTTGATGAATTGTAATGTAAGGAGAAGTGCAGAAAATGCTGGTTTAGGTTAGCTCAGTTCAGAGGCTTGTACTTTTGTATGCCAGGAGCAACAATAGGGGAATAGGGAGTCAGAATCCTGCTTGCAAGATTTAAGTATAAAAAATGATGATTGGAAAAGAATTGAGGCTTCCCTAAACACATGAGTATTTTACTGATACAACAGTTGAAAGTGGGGCAAAACAGGAACTTAGTGAAAAATGCAGAAAATTAAATATGAACTAATGAAATTTTGCAGTGACTGAGAAGCGACAGAACATTTTGTTGGATTCTACTATTCCAGCTAAAGCCCAGACTTCCCCATATAGTCAGAGATATAATCTCTACCATATATTACAAGAGTTTCAGCAAAAGATGGCCAAAGAAATGAGAATGCAGAGTAGAGGCAGCAAATAGCACCAAGAGAGGAAGTCAAAATAAATGTTTGTAGTCCCAAGCCACTGTCTTGAGACTTTTGGTCTGTTGGGTTCTGTGGTGTTCATCAGAACTCAGCTTCAGAAGGAGTCAGACGTCTATTCTGAGCGAATTCATGAATAACAGTTGAGCTGATGAAGAGAAAAATCAGACTTTATAAGGTATTTGGCAGAACAAAATCTAATATCCTTCACTGCAGTTTCAAACCAGTGCCTAGTCCAAGAAATAATTCTTAGGTATTCTACAGTGATAAAATTAAGCTGTAGTTCAAGCAGAAAATACCAGCTCATCTTGATTGCAGGGAGTGATCACAAGGGCATGGAATCAGCCTAATCAGCACCTAGAGCCTTTGAAATATTTTTTCTTCTGGACATTTATTTAAGCCCTTACTCCTAGGCAGAATGGCTCAGAGATCACAGGGCTGCAGCAGCGGTACACACTGTTCTGTGCACAGAATCTGGCTCCTGGAGCAGCCCGGCAGCTGCTTCCCTCGTTCTCCATATCGTCCTCCCTATGGCTCCTGTCTTTATTCTTGCCTGTGCCTGGCAGCCAGCACGGCACGGCATGCTCATGCTGTGCACATCTGGCATGGAGCAGCATCCCTCCTCAGCCTGGCACAGCTGCTGCTTCTAAATGGGACCCGGCCAGGCAACTGCTCCTAATGATTCCCCTAACAGCTTTTTTCCACTTACTGATCCAGCTTTCCCATTCGCCACCTGCTTGATTTCCCTTCCCCAAACACCCTGATTGCTCAAACCCACATACTGAATCCTCTGCTCCTGGCAGCCTGCACACTAAAGCCATGCTAATGCTGTTCTCCCTGGGCTGATTCCCTACACCTCCATCTTCACAGTTACTGCTACTGTCACTCTTGGATTTAAATAACAAACTAGTGAATGGAAGATTAGTTCTCTTGCTCCCTGTTCTACTGTGTTTTGATTCAGATCATATGTCTGCAGGTTAATACTAGAAACAGGATAAAGCAGCACCTGAGTTACAAGCAGTTTTGAGTTAACAAACTAAAGTTTGGAAATTGGGGTCTTGAATGGAATTTTGGGCTACCACTATCTCTTAGGATATGAGAAAGATAATTCTAGTAGTTGTGTCCTTGTGTTTTGGTGGGGACTGTCCCATAGGTGCAGTCAGCCTTACAGTTCATTTCTCTGGTAACAACTTGGGCAACAAAACTATAAAACACCAAGTCAACCACCGTACCACTTTAGAAGACTTGAGACTGTTGCAGACTTTGTTTTGGAAATAATCTCTATTTACTGTTTTACCACAGACCACGGCTAGTGAGGAATCTTCTTATAATGGCTTTTCCTTTTGGTAGGAGCTGCTTTCCTTTCTGTTTTCCATTTTGGGAAAAAACATACTGTATTCCAAAATCGAGTTTGGTTTTTTTTTTCTTTTCTCAAAAGCAGAGAAACCCAAGACCCCAGAAATACCTGGAGCCTGGAAAATTCAGCCAGGATGTGGGGATCTGATGTTCAGTACTAGGAACTAGGATTAGGGAAGCAAATATCAGTATTTCCTATTCTGTCTGAAACCCCTCACTCCACACTAAAAACTTATGATGCTCTTTGTATCTTACCTTTTTCACTTTGAAGTATCCAAAAGATAGATACAGATATAGATATATATTTATTGTGCCAGACCACAGATGTATTTCATCTGTGTTAGGACAGTTCCTGTGGATGCAGAACAGCAAGATCTAATTCTTGAATCTGAATCAGGTCAAATCCAAATATGTGTTCAGCTCTCATATCCCAGTCTAATTCCCAGGCTACTAGATGTCCGCTACCACAGCATTTGCCATCCCTGGGTTTTTCCAAAATACTAGGATGAGCACAGGTCCTTCCATCAGCAATATGGAATATTCTGAAATCCAGAAAAAAAAAAAAAATTGGTTAAGTGTTTCCCTCCTAACGCTGCTGCATGTGTTCCTGCTGCCTGTGCCTTTTGGATGTTCATTCCAAGCCATGATAGATCAACAGCCTTTCATATGCATTGGTTGACTGAAAGGATTGCAATTCATTTCTATATCCAGAATATAACATTGTGTAGCTTTAGCCTTTCAAAGCTCTCTGAGACAGTGCAGTAGGAACATCAGCACTGTTGAAAGAGTCAGTCCCTGTTTCAGAAAACATTACAAAGGATATAGTAGGGGCACAGACATTCTGTCAGAAGACAGTAGAAAGAATAGGGAGTACTCGGTGGAAAAATACAGAGAGCAGAAGGACCAGGATGATTTTTCTCAAAGCAGTCTTTGTTGATGGCATCAAACATGACTCAAATGAGCAGACCTAATTCTAACATCTCCCACTTTTTGGTTCCACTGACTTCCTGTCATTTTTGTTAAATTAGTTTCTTAGTAGGGAATATTTCAATTTTCTTTCCCTCATTCCCACCAGTCTAATGATTCTTCACCATCTTAATAAGAACAATGAAGGTGCTCCATTAATGGACAGGGGCATTAGAGAATAATGTCATTTCTGAAAACTCTTAATACATTTCACAGTTAAGAAGCCATAGATTCAGGGTCTTTTTCAAATAGGAAAAACCCAAGTCATTTCCCTTGCGACACTTACTGCCCTATGAAAAGTGGGCATTCTGGTAAGCAAGTTTCAATTTTTTCATTTGTTGATTCATTTGAATGCATCAGCTTTATCTGATCCCAGAAGCTGGCTCAAATTATTCATCTGCAAACAGCAAGGGACTATTTGTATCAGGATTTTTTACCAAATTTTGAATTCCAACTAAACAGAGAGAGAGAAAATATGTAAGTGCAAGTGACTGTATTTTTACATATGTGAAATTTATACCTAGTACTATCAAGTTTTTAAAGCAATAATTATTTTGTGTCACCAATTTATGATGTACTCTTTGTTCCATAGCTCCCCTTACATTTTGTTTGGCTTACAGTGCTCAGCTCTGTTTAAGGTATGAACCTTAAGCCATCCATTCAGCCAAGCCCTTTTGACAGTGAAGGGCATGTTTATCCAGTCAAGTGCAGACAGTCCTGGCATAGTGAATGGAGAAACACAAATGATATGTAGTGCTAAATTCGTGTATACATACCAGCATGTGATTTCTATTGCTTTGTGGGACCTTTCTTTCAGGACCTTGTGCTCAGGTAACTCAAGTGAAAGCATGAATGGAGGTATCTGCAGGTAACTGAAGACACATTCTAAATATTTTGCTGAGATGGCAACACATGATAGTCCCCCTGAACCCAACCTGTACAGACTTAGGTGCATAAAAACATGGATTTTCATGTGTGTGGTATTGAACTAAATTTTTGGGTTTCCTTTGAGTATCTAATTCATTCTTATGGGAACAAAACCCCACTGATTTACTATGTATTATGCTTCCTTCTCTTTCACTGAAAGCAAACTTTGTGCCAATATTAGCATTAGCCCGTCTGGAGAGATTATCCTGCTTGTCTCCTCTGACTGCACTTGCTTTCTGTCATGGAGCACTCTCAGAGTACACGAGCTAGTGTTCCTTCAAATGAAAATAAACCAGGAGCATTCATTCCATGATACCCGACTAGCTAAATGTAAGCCCCCACATGCTACGCCTGCTTCTACTACACAGCACTGTTTGCTGTGTTGCTTCTATTGCACACCAGCTTATTTGTTCTAGTAATAAGTTCAAATGGACAAGGTGATACATTATTTTGTTTAAGTATTCTTTTTTACAAGGAACAGAAACAATTTATTCCCAATCTCAGCCAATACTGCTGTGTGTGATTTTTTGAGTATTTGATATATTCAAGTAGCTTTACCTTATTGTTGTACTTGTGTCCCTGCCAGCTGCAGCATATGTTTATTCCTGGAAAATATTGCATGGGCTGGAAACTTATCAGATGCCTAAGGGGTACCTTCAACTTTGCTAAAGTTGTTACCATTTATACCCTTCAAAGTGGTGCATCATTTTATGCATGAGCTGTTATTGCAGCAGCCTAAACGCTCTTTTATAAAATTATCGACAATGTCATTCTTGCCAATTTTATATATTCTGTAGAGTCCTGGGCTCCTTCAGACCATTTGTTCTCCAAGGCATGGTGTAGTGACAGGATTCTCCATGAAGGACTGTCTTTCCCTCTCTCAATAGCTAGCACTACAGAACAGGTTAACAGTTTAATTAATCTCTCATTATTTCTTGTCATGGTTGAGGCATCTTGAGAGGACTGATAGCATCAGGAAGATAGATAACTTATGATTTATGTGATGAGAAAGAC
The DNA here is from genome assembly GCA_013400735.1 of Pomatostomus ruficeps. Classification (NCBI taxonomy): domain Eukaryota; kingdom Metazoa; phylum Chordata; class Aves; order Passeriformes; family Timaliidae; genus Pomatostomus; species Pomatostomus ruficeps. Next base: position 3,997 of record VYZT01059071.1, on the reverse strand, counting down.
CAACATTTACTAATGTGGGACATCACTCACAGCAACAGTCCATTTCACTCTGTGAACAGTTAATATAAAACTCAGCCATCTGGAATACTCTTGGCCAACCTCCTTTTAAACCTGTTAGCACAACAAGGCCAATACTGGTAGTTTTCCCCATCCCCTTTCCATATGTTTCAGGTTGATAATATGCAGTGAGTCAGAATACATTGTATATGCCTGCACTTCATTTGTTTAGTGATTGTATAAAATGAGAAGGTAACAAGACAGTCCTGTTATTCTTTGTTGCGGTTAGTAGGGATTAAATTTGTTATTAAGACTTCTAGAGATTTAAATTAATGACTGATTACACATGAAAAACTGTTATTACCAAAACCTAACAAAACAACTGCTTTGTCTGAGTATGGGTGACTCTCAGAAGATTTTTAAGTTCTAAAATATGGTCTTATGAAAGGAATAAAAAATATATTCTCCAAGTAGAATATCATTGGGCTAAGCAAGTTTTATTTATTTGTTCTGGCTTCTGCTTAGATCTGTACTACTTTTTTGGTCGTTTTTGTTCTTAGTGCCACTCTCAGGTTTTATTATTCTGCCCATGATTGTGACTTTGTAAGTGGGGTCCTTCTGAGTGCCTAGACATATCTAGTCATTATTGCCATTATCCTGGCAGCGTTACTTTTGGGTAGTAAGGAAAGTGTTAGTCCCCATGTAATGTGTCTAAAGTTGAGATGAAAAGTGGTAGAATTATATGATCAAGGTTATGGAAGGACATAGTGCCAAGAGCTCAGAATCAAGAAGAGGTTTCTATGAATTCAAGTTTAACATGTCATTGATAGGACCAATACTTTTTTCCCCTTGGCTGATATCTGTGTTTTCTGGATTCCCTTTGCTTCCCTCTCTATCTCCTGTAATGTCATTTCTGGTCTATAATGACCTCCTTTTAAACTCCCATCCTGTTTTCTCCTGATTTCCTCCTGATTTCAACTATTGAGAGGGAGAGGTAAAGAAAGAAAACTGTATCTTTACTCTTTGCATTTGCTGTACTCTATCCCACCCATACTTGTTCCTAAGATTTTGGATCTTTTTGTACAGGTAGAGTTTCAGAAAAAAAAAATGGAACATGAAATGTGAATTCACACAGATGTGCGCAAAGGTCCTTTAACAGATGTGAAAGCCTCTTCCAGAGGCACAGCAGCACACCATGTGACACTGCATACTGTTAAAACAGATGTGCTATCAAAATATTTTAGTATTTCAGTGATTTATTGTCTGTGGTTTTCCCACAGAAAGCTGCTTTCTATCAAAATATAAGAGCAGAAGTGTTCAAAATCCTGCTCTATGATGCCTATTACATTCAATGACAAAACTACTTAAAGGGCGAAGCAGAAAACTTCACAAGATATCATTGGTAAGCTGGATTGTGATAGATTGTAGGTACATAAATAACATGCTCCCAGGAAGTATCAAGAAATGCTCAACCTTTGATGGAAAACTGCCAAAGCACAAGTTTGTTGTGATTTGAGCACTTATTGTGTGAGAGTGAGACCTCTTACGTCCCACTTCAGTGTAAGTTGAATGAATTTGTCTGTTAGGTCACACAAGGATCCTGTAAAATACCTCAGACCTTCTAGCTAAGTGATTTAATACCCATTACATATTCAGACCTTCCTCTGCCTGTAAATGAAAAAATGTTGATTTTCTGGATGCTGTAAATAAATATTTTGTTCCATAAACTTTGGTGTTAATTCAATTCCTCCCTCTTTACCTAGCTAGTCTTTTGCTCTCACAGTGCAGTATGCTGATACTTTTGTGATATGAATGCCTGCTCACCATACAGAAGAGAGGTAACATTTTCCTTTCTTTGAGTCTGTCCATCTTTACTACAGCAAAATAGTAGTTTTGCAGTGATATTTTTGGATTCACTCTTTTCACCTCTGTTCCAATGGTTAATACAGCAAATCCCATCATGCTGTGCTGGGACTGAAAAAGAAAAAGCTTTCTGCATCAGAAGTCATGATGTGTTTCTAAGTGCCTTCTGCAAGGTGTAGTCCTTTGATTGGAGTATCCAAGTTTTTGCGATAAACATTAATGTCAGAGACGTGGTTTGAAAATTTGTTTAGGTTGTGTGACTTCCAACTGATAATGTGGTGTAGATGTGGTTTGTGTGCCACTTACATGTGAGGGAAGCTATTTTATGTGGTAACTCTTTTACTCTTGGTATTAATGTTGTTCATAATTTTCTGTAATGCAGAGAAGACCGCTGGGGATAAATCACAGTGAAACTTCATATTTGGGATCAGCCTTTATTGAATTCAGGTACATGAGAAATATGCTGTGAAATCTAATAATTCGTTCTTCCTTCAGTACTTGTTTTCTTATTGAGTGAACCTAAGGCTACTTTACCTCTCAGTACATGGGTTTCATGGTCAATGGAAAATATTGTGTCTGGCCTTCTAGTGCTCTACTCTTCCCATGTTTTGCTTCTTCTTGCTACTACTTTCCTGGATTCCTTTTAGCTTCCTTTCCTGGGGCTCTGAATGTGTGAAAAATACATATTTATCTTGCTTGCCATCTAAGACTTGCGGGCTAGGCATATGGAGGAATGCTCAGTGCTGAAAAGCCTGTGAGCTCTGCTGGCATTTGAAATTAACTTCTTGCAAAGAGATGAAAGCTCCATTAGCACTCTACTTCAAAATTGGAGGCAGCCTCACAATGTTGTTCAAAGGGACAAAAGAAGTGCATTGCACTTTATTGCCTTCCCTGAAATTTCTGGAGTAAGAGAGCCACGTGGTGTGAGCCCTGTGGTGTGAGACCTCTGGTCAATGCCTGTCTCTAATTTAGAGAAGTATGCACGAGATCTCAAATCCCAAATGAATTGCAAGAGCTTGGATGTGATCCACCAAGGAGTTTGTGCTCGCTTATGCAAAGGTGACACATCACATTGCTACACTGACAAGTAAAGCCTGGACCAACTGGATTCAGTTTGAGCTCCCTGGTTTCCAAGCTTTATGTTCTCAGTATACAAGCTTACACAATTAACCTGTGGACGAAGACAATGGCAATATTGATAAAATTTATTTGGTCTCACTAGACTGAGTTGGTTCCTGGTAGAATTAGTCAAAGTCCCTTCCTTTCTACTAGACAGTTATACAGCAATGAATTTCCTTTTTCTCTTTCCTCTTGCTAATAGAGACGACTTTGGTGGGGGGGATAGATGCCTGTGCCTTTTTTAATGTGTACTAATATATTCAGCTTTAGCTCAGTTTTCTATAGACATCTCTCTATGCATAATGTTTCAGTGAATTTACATGAAGTCACTGGTTCCACTGAAGTTACATTCTCCCTTAGTGGGAGGAACAAAGCTGAAATTGTTTTTATTCTGATTTTTATGAGCAAGGACTTCTGGAAGATATCACAGGGACAGCACTGGGACTTCTTTGTTGTTCCTGATGCCAAATTGTTTCTGTTTTTCCCCAAGACGATACAAATGTGTCAGCAGATAAAAAGCCATTTCTTGGTGAGATTTGTGAGACAGTACACATCCTAATTGAGAAAGCCCATTATTAGTGCCAGTGAGGGAGCCTGTAGAAAAGATACACACAGAAAGGAAAAGGTGAGAGAGAGTGAAAAAACATATTTGGAGAGATTCTTGCTGGTGGCTGTTGGTGTCTGTTACTGCCAAAGTTATTTTTTGGGTTTTTTAAAATGTTTTAAATATTGCAATAAAGATTCTTTTAATATCTAAGCCAATTTTTCATAGATGACAGGTCTGATATTCATGATTTTGGGGATTGATATTTTTAAGTGTGTGAATATAGATTGGCACTACAGAGAAGTAACTGCTTGTTCAATTTCCATGCATGACTCTATGTAGATAAAGATTATGAACAAAGTTGAACTACTTGTAGTATAATTTAAGAAAACTCACAGCAGGATCATGGATGCTTTGACCCCTATTCTCTCTAAGCATTTTTTAAAAGCATCTTTATTTTTTTTTTCTTTTAAA
>VYZT01059063.1:0-46712 GCA_013400735.1 Pomatostomus ruficeps | reverse complement strand
TCACCTACGGACTGCAGGTGGCTCTGCATCTCTCATGGACCCCCATGGACTGCAGGGGGGACACCCCGCCTCACCATGGGCTCACCACGGCCTGCAGAGGAATCTCAGCTCCAGAGCCTGGGGCACCTCCTCTCCCTCCTTCTTCACTGACCTTGGTGCCTCTATGTTGTTTTCTCTCACATGTTCTCACATCCTCCTCCTTCTCTAACTAAAAGCAGCTGCGTGTGTGTGCATTTTGTTTTGATTTTTCCTTAAATATGTCATCACAGAGGCGTAACTAACCTTTCTAATTGGCCCAAACATGGCCAGTGACATGTCCATCATCTTCAGAGCCATCAGAGATTGGCTCTGCTGGAAATGGTGAAGAACTCCAGAAACTTCTCACAGGAGCCATCTTTATGGCCCCCTCCCTTCTACTAAAACCACAACAATTATGCACTTGTTGCATGTGTAATTAAGGAAATTCAAAATATATATGATATACTATAGAAAGTTTTAAACAAAATACTCTGTGCTTATTTAATAGCCAATGTTAGATTAGCAGCCACTAAAGCAAGGAAATGAAATACATTTTAAACCCAAGTTTTGCTGTAGATCACAGCTTTGAAGAAAAGTAACGGGTGAATCTGTTACAGGCAGATGTGCTGTATTAGGTAGGCTGAACTGTGTGATGAAATGCTTTTTTGATCTTTTTAGATGACATCAAAAGAAATAATTTCTTTTTTCATTGGTCTTATTCAGAGAACAGTAACTGAGTTCCTTCTAGACACAGAGATGCTCTAGATCCTGGAGAGAGCTCCCCTGAGGTGGCACTGAGTTTGCAGTAGCTGAGCATTTTCTCTGCAGCAATTGACTGTAAGAGAAGGTCTTCCCACCTGTGCCCAGGAGGAAGGGTTTGCAGCAGGCTCACTGCTGTCACCCATAATGTCCCCATCTTCCACCTTCTCAGCAGTCTTGGGTGGAGTGGGAGTGGATCCATGACACCCATCAAACACTTCAAGTATCACTCCTGCTCCACAATGCCCTCTCCCCAGCCCAGTTTTATCACTGTTACCTGCCAAACAGGTCAGGTGCCTGGGGGTTTTGGGCAAAACTGTGCAGCTTGACAGTAAGGGAGCCTTTCTTTAGGCTGGTGGTGTTTACCACCCCCAAAGGAATTATACCTTTTCCATGGTGCAGTACACTCACTGGAAGGAGGGGAATATTTTTATCCTTCTTCCCTGTAAGTGTGACTTCATGTGAAGCCAGACCAACTGGTGCTGATTTGCACAGTCCTGTGAGGTGGGAAGGACGGCAAATCTGCATTCTCTGCAGTAAGACACTGGGAATGATCTCAGCTGTCATGTCAGATGAAAATTCATGAGTCTATTCTGTCACCACGTGAGGCAGCATAATAGAGTATGGTCTTATTCATATAAATTTCTGTTTTCTTCCCCTGCCACTTGTCTTTTTAGCTATTAAATGGGGTTAAGGGTCCTCTTGTTACTTTTATTAATACAGAGAATCTACATCAAGGAGCTTTTTGCCCTCTATTCCTTGGAAAGTTTCTCTCAATGCTAGAATTAGAAGTGAAGATGAAAGTGAAAAAAAAATAGACATTGAGAAAAAGGTAGATATTCAGCAGCTCCTTTTCAGGAAAGAAAACTCAGTGGAGATGATATATGTAATCAGATAGTTTAGAGACACTTCTCTTCCCTGCTGATTTAAGAGAGGGAAGTGAGATGTAAACAATAGATCAGTGGCCTCACCATGGAGCATGCTAGAATAGACTACAGCCTAAATCCTTATCAAATTATCTTGAATATTAGGAGCTTGTTGATTTCAGCAGCTAAATGATTTCAGTTACTACAGGGATTTGCTCTTTAGCTTTCCTAGCTCGGGGAACTGAACTTTCTCTTCAGAAGGATTACCATTAGGTCTATAGGACCTAATCAGCATAAACCTTCAGCCCAGCAGGCAGGTGTCACAGTGGCTGTTCGTTTGCAAGGTAAGTAGGTACAAGATGTGAGAAGTTCAGAATTAGTAATGCAAGTCTTCTGTCATTTTTATCATTGGACCCTGCAGGGAGGATCTGATTAAATGGATATTCAACTCTTTGCATTAATGTGAACCCAATTTTAATTTGCATATAATTAACAGCACAAAAAGTATAATTTTGTTATTTGCTGTTGGAAAGCAGATCTGTGGTAGCAAGGAGCTACATACAGTTGCTGAAGTATAAATTACTCTATCTCATACCTCTTCTTTCTTCCTTTCTTTTTCTGCCTCCTGCAGCATATTAATTTCAACATCTGTTTTGTTTGGTATGAAATGCAGCATCCAGATTTTTCCTGAACTAAGTTGCTTTTTATGTTGCTTTGTTTTGTAGGTTCTCTATGTAAAATAACAATCCTGTAGACCTGGTAATCTCCAAATGCCCTGTAGAGTTTCACAGAGATGTATTTCAAGTTCTGTGGTACAAAAGGCAGCCAAGGAATTTAATTTGCATTTTAGAGGGCCTTAATTCTGTCCATAGCTTCTGACATGCATTTGGGAAGTGACGGGGAGCAAACCAGTTCACCTCACTGCACCTTGGTTTCCTGTCTCACTGTGGCCTAGCTGGTCTGTTTAGAGTCTTTGCAGCAGGGTTAGAATAAGCAAGGAAGAATAGCTTCACTTAGATGTTCACTAGATGGGTCTCTGGCTCTTGTTGGGCACTAACTGTCATAACTGAGAATTCAGTTTTCTACTAAAAGGGTTTTTTTATGAATCAATAAGTTACATTTGAATTGAAATGTTAAATATGCAGGGTTTTTTTACTCTAAACAAGATTTTTGTCTCCTAGGACAAAATCTTGAACTTGTGTACTTTAGCAACATTTTGAACTACATCATTGGTATGGTAAGGTTGCTGTTGGCGAATTAATTATTTTTAACTGCTGCCTGCTGGAAGTCTGGTGGCTGTAGCCAAAACCTTACTGTGCATTTACCCTGTTGTTTTATATTTATTTATTTTTAATATTTTTGTTTTGTTGTTGTTTTATTTTTACAACATGTGCTTTGAGCTTATTTTGATCTCATATAGCAGTTGTCATAATCTTATATTAACATCTATAGGTCCTTCTACCTGCTGATTTGTGGGCATGACCCTTCTGCTCAAAAATCAGGCTCCAGAAATCCATACCACCAAGATTTCTTAAATGAGCAGCTGTAGTAGTGCTATGAAACATTTCATGCTTTGCTCTGCCAGTAGTTAGAAATGCTGCATTTCATCAGATAGTTGAAATGAAATGATACAATGTAAAATCATTTAGTGGATGCTTCTGTATGCTGACTAGATGGGAAACACAGCACATCACATCTGTTCTGTTGAACCAACCTATGAACCAATATCTAGAACTGGTTCAGAAAACTGCATGTGTTAGGAATCAAAGTCTTACCAGACTTGATATATTATAGAGAAACTCTAACTTAGATTAATTGAATTTTCTAGAAGAAAACTCTTCCACCAAAGTTTATTGTAAGTGATTTACACCAGAAAATTTAGTCAAAGGATTACAGGGTGATATGTCTAACCAGAATCAGTAAAATGCAGCACAAGAAATATCTTCCTGTACAATTGTGTTGAATTGGACCATCTGAGGAGTGAAATACACAAATACTTGGAATAAATGCTAACTGCTGAACTGCACAGCTTTGAGTTCAAGCTTACACTTTTTTCCTTAATGCCTTATTTGAAAAATGCTTATGCATGTGCCGTTCCCTTGCATTTACTTTAAAGTCATAAGGAAGGGAGTAGATTCTAGTCCAGTAATTAGCAGATAGAACAGCAGTTAGAGACCGGAATCTGGTGATCCAGTATTCTTTTTAGCTGACTCTGGATAAAAATATAGGTACATTGTGTCTCTTGACTTAGCTCCATTCTTTTGTGACTATTTTCCTGACAGAGTAAGATAGGTACAAGCCATCAGCCATATCAATGTTGTGCCATGAGACTATAATGTTTATAGTCAACGAAAAGTAGGTTTTGCAGTGTCTTAGAGGCTGAAAAACCTTAAGCCATCCACTTTCTAGAAATCAAGCAGCTCCTTGAAAGGCTCAGGGGGTAGTTCAGCAGCTGTTGCTTATGTAATTGTACCAGGATGCTGAAGCTAATTATGGCACTGTGATGTGCAACTGTTCTAATCTGGTTGCATTGATTATTTTAAGAAACATCTGTAACACCATGAAGAATTTTTTTAAATTATTGAAACACTTGTGTAATTTGAGCTGTCTCTCCCCACTTTGGATAGCCTGTACATCTTTCATTTATTAGCATATGGTCTTTGTGCCCTATTTAGTGTATCTTTCCCTGGGCCTGTGTGTGCCAGTCTCTAAGCAGAAGCAGCTGATAGCTGTTGGAAAGGAATTACAGTAATTGACTGGTGGGGTCACAAACAGTTAACTCTGTGGGAGAGGTGCTAATGCTAAGTGATGCTATAATGGCATTTCTGCTCAAATAAATGATACCAGCATAACAAGGTTTAGAAGTAGTTTCCAAATGACCAGGACCTGCAAGTAAGCAAGTCATAAACTAAAATGTACATTCTCCTGGTAACAAAAAAAGCTGGGTCATGTGCTGCCAGTGGGGCTTCATCAGTGAGCAAAGGGTTTGGCTGGATTTAGGAAGGGTGCAAGTTTCAAGCTTATTGAGAAGGGACACTACAGGCAAAAGTTGAATTCAGGGGCTTCTCTGAATATGTAGGCTGAAAATGTATACAGAAGAGAAGTTTCCTAGGTACGGTGTCCTTCAAAGAGATTAGTCCTGTTACAGGCAACAAAGGGTGACACTGACTAGACTGACATTAAACTGTTCCTATGATGGCTTTTTCCAGGAGGGACATTCCTCTTCCAGGTGCCAAGTGTCTCTTATAATTGGTATAATAAAGTATGTTATAGACAGCGTTGGCTGTGTATGTCTCATAGTTTGATACATGCATGTGCTTTCCAGCCATTGGTGCAGTCCACAGTGAGATTCTCTCCTGTGGAAGGGAATGGAGCACAACTGGAGCATTTTTCTTGTGTGGATGTCCATGGACGCTGTACTTTTCCATCCAAGCAATTGCCATGCATCCCTGTAAACTAACGAAGGATTTCTAGTTCTGCTCGTGGGTTGCAGCTGCGTATGAAACTGAAGGTGGAAGAGGTAGAGATTTGTAATTGTAATTGCCTGTTGTCTTCACTTGTCTAATTACTTTGTCTGCTGTGACTGGGATCAAGTTGTAACTGGACATGCTGGCCATGGTAGCCTTTTCTTTGTCTAGTTTTGGTAGGATACTAGCAAATTCATGTACCGAAGACTTGTCTGGTTCATGACTACTTAACTATAATTTTAACCTAAGTAATTAATAGTTGGTAGTAATTAGCATATTAGACTAGTCTTCAGAAAGTATTTCTTTCCTGAGGCACATGGAAAGCTTTAGAATGTGATGAACACAAATTATAATATAATAAGAAAGGTAACCCTCCTATCCTTTTATCCAAGAAGTAGTTGAGCTGGGCTGAATGTACATACTAATATACTGTTTTAATGTATTTCTGAATAAGTGGTAACTAAATAATGGAAAATTATCATAGGGCCTGACCACAGTGAATAAAAGCAAGATCATGATAAGTAATTTACACCATTATAAAAGAGAATATAATACAAATTGGTAGGTATACTTTCTATCTGGGAGATTAATTGTAAACTTTCAATCTGCTGAAGGCACTGGGAAACCTGTGGGATCCCAGGAAGATGTGATTTAGGAATAGGAATTTATTGTCTTTGCCTGTATGCATTGTGCAGAAATTGAGAGTGCTGTATTCCTCAGGGATCAAGTATTCACTGTGTCCTTGAAGTTTCTTGCTCTCCTCTGGCACACTGAGCTGTGACTTTTGGTCTTTTGTTACCAATCATAAACTCGTCAGCTTTTTGGAAATATTTTGTGTATCACGTTGTAGCACATGTGATAAGAATGTTCTTTGGACTCTTCTAAGCATGACAAGGAAGATGTTTGCTTGTGGCAAAGGGTGACCTGGGTGAATGCTGCCAGGCATACATTCTTCACCTATATGTGACACAGGACTTCCATAAACAGAACAGTAATTTGAGAACATGGAGATCCTTGAGCTGAAGCTGTGTTTCTTGAAACACATGTTTTGAAAATGCTGTTTATAATGGCTAGAAATGTATTTTTCTTAATAATAGGTTCTTATGTGTAGCTTTATGTTGGAAAGCTATTTGGTAAGCCCTGCTAAAATATCTTTGTTTTATATACATTCGCAGTATGTAGAATATCTGCAGCTGCAGATGATGGTGGCAAACTCAGTCTATTCAAATATATCTGTAGATTTATTTGAATATGAGAAAAGAGTATTGAATTTGGAAAGCAATAGAAGCCAAATACTACAAAAGTCCTATGTAGTAGAACGTGAAGGTACATGGGATAAAGCAGGTGTAGTTTAACTGCAAAAAGGCCAGGGCTCTGAAAAATCTACAAATGAAATATAATAACTTATTTTCAAGATCTGACTGAGAAAAAACATTTTCTCCAATAGTCACTATTCTAATTTAGTAGAAGGAATCTTTTTACAAGGTTGTTGTTGCCAAGGTAACCACTTCGTTCACATCCATGTGTTGAGCATATGTGTATCACTTGATCTCAGCTCTCAGAGGCAATATCATGGCACCGCTTTTGGGAAATGATTTTTTTTTAAAGCATATAAAACCCCTTAACATCTAGAAGATTCATTAAACAATCTCAATCAAGACAGACTTAAATTACTCTTTTGGGTTTTTTTATGCTAAAGTTCTGAATGTGACTGAGTCTTGTTATATCTTCAAACTCCAGACAGATGAAATTTAAAAAGTAAACAAGTCTTTGTCAATATTTCTTTTCTAATGCATATGTACAGTGATTTATGGATTATATGTACACACAAGCATATATATATATAAATGGATTGTGTTATATTTGTCTGCAGGAAGGACTGAGAAAAAGAAACCTGAAGAAATCTTGCCATCTTAATCTTTCTTATGGTTCATATAAGTTGGAGCTAAATTTTATTAACTGTGTAACTGCCTGGACCCACTTGAGACAGTCACTCAGGCCATTGATATCAAAGAGAAATATCCATGACAGGAGTATTTGTGGTGCTGTAGTGATTTAAGGGAAGCTATTTAAGATCTGTTATTGTGTAGCTTGCATCTTGTCCAGCACAGAATGAGTGCTTTTGCAAATTTCAGTATTTGCTGCTAATCTCCAAAGTGCCTGGCAACAAAGTTAATGGTTAAAAAACCAAACAAGGGTAGGGGGGAGCAGAAAGACTAAAAGTTATGGCATAGACAGGTATTGCATGCCTTGTTTGAAATATCAACGGTACCATTTTTAGTTGAGTAACACCAGTTCCTAGATATGCAGTACATGCTCTTTTGCTACTGTGTAGTACACTGGAAAAATTATACCAAAAGGGAAAGTAAATTTGCTGTGTGGTAGTGCCTGTGGTTTTTACTGGTGTCCAAGTGGAGTAACTTAGAAATAGTGAGGCTGTGTCAATTTTTGCATTATTAAAAACACTTATGTGGAAGCTTTTGACTGAATTTCCCATCTTAAAATAGTCTTTTTTTTTTTTAGTAAAGACAACCATGTTGTACCATCTTTAAAAGTGGTCAGGGTGGCCACGTGGCTTATGGTTGGGTTTGTTGCATGCTCCTTAGGGTCAGTAATTTGTGCAGAGGGACAGGGAAGACAGTAGGGGGTGACAGTGTTAAACCAGCTTGAGGTAGATTTGCTGGAAGATGTCTGGCAAAGCCTCAAATTTCTGTGACTTACCTTAAAAGCCAGAAGAAGAATAGGACTTCAGGTCTTTACTAGAGCCTAAGAAAGTCAGTAAAACATTCAGAAGTGCTTCTGTTGAGCACAAATGCAGCTATTGGTAAATTGTGCCAAGTGGGTTGGTTTTTTCCCTGCTGCTGTTTTGAGATTTGGAGAAAAAAAACCCTTTTCTGGACAGATCTTGTTGCTGAACAACAACACATTGAAGGGAAATAAGTTGTTTTTTCCTGTAAATAGTATTTCTAAATGTATTTCAGTAATCTTTTCATATGTGGAATATGTGCTATCAGAACTGTCTTTTAACTCTGAAGATATCAACTGAAAGGAAATTTGCATGGCATAAGGAAAGACTAAAAATAAAGGCAAAGCTATGAAAGCTTTTATTTCAGAAATATCTTGTTGCTATCTTCTGTTTAAAACAAACAGTGGAGTTCACAGTTACACTAGTGCCAATGTAGGAATAAGCCACCACTTCCTGTAACAGCTGCTGCTTGGTGGTTGACTGCTTGGCTCTTACAGTCAATTCCAGACCANCCACGTGCTCTATTCAGCAGCTGCTTGAAGCTTGTTGAGTTGCACGGCTGGCATCCAGAAGTCTCAGCAAGTCTTACTCTGCCACCACCACCCAGCTCATGCTCAACGTGTCCTCTGAAGTTACAAGGGTTCTTTCTGATCATACGTCATCATTTGCCCTCGTGTCTGCAACTTTCAGTGCTTGGCCTGAGGTTTATTTGCACATGAAGGAGTATGAGATCGCTGTTCCTCCTACAGGTCCTTGAACAGAGAGTACTCAGGGGGATGGCAATGTGTTTTCTAATGGAAGCGGGAGTAAGAGATCTCGATATAAAGCAAGATTGCACTGACCTAACTGCAGCTACACAGGGGCTGAAGAGTGAAATAACTCAGAGACATTGGCACAGGAGGTGTGTCCAGACAACAGTTATGGATTCAGATCTCAGTGCAGTGATCTAAGTGCAGTCATATGGATGGGGATTTTCCACTGGCCTGTACAGATTTTGACTTGAGAACTTGTGCAAAGCTCTGGGCATACAAACACACACGCACAAGAATTGCAAAGACCAAACAAATATTTGTTTTGAAAGGAAGATGAAGCTGCCATCTGCTTGGGGGTTTATTGGTTTTCTTTTTCATGGTGATGCTCTTTGGAGTTGCACATTTTCCCCAAAGCTGCCTCAGCATTGTAAATCATTACATATAGATGATGCTGTTCTTTTGTTTGCTTTTCTTCTATATTTCAAGATTTCTAGGGCATACTCTGTAAGAGCAAACATCCCTCTACTGGGTAATCCTAGACTTATGCTCTAATACAGTTAGCTAAATAACTCATGATGTTTCTATAGTTTTAATTACCTAAGATAATAAGTGGTTATTAGCTTAAAACTAATACCACTTGGGATAAAGAATTTGAAAATGGGGATCATTAAGGCCAATATGTAAATACCTGACCCTAGTCATATCTCCCTACCTGCCCCTTAATCACAGAGGAGTCCCCAGAGGATCCCCAGAGGATCTCTAAAGAGCTCTAACAAGGCATCTGCACAGTTCTACCTGCAGTACAAAGGGTGATAAGCAAGGTTAGGCAAACAGTTTGCAAGTAACTTAGTGAATGCATTTCCCTTCTCTCACTCAATTTGCTCCTCCTTTTATGGCTTCTTTACTAACAGGAGATTTCCATAGCATTTTATATTTAAGAAGATTTTGCTTGGTATTTCTGTGGAGCAGGTTTAGAATATAGTTAAAGGCAATTCTTTGTATTGATCATTCACTTGAATATTTTTATTTTAATTGGGAATTTAACATTTTGGATGGAAAACCTACTACATAGGATGACAGTGGCAGTCTCTGATTTAATTTTCTTTTACCACTGGGAACTTGATAAAGAGGAGACTTGTAATGGTTCCTCACTAGTGGAGTAACAGGAAAAATAATTCAATTTTAGCCTTGAGAAGGATATTTCAAGATATCTATAAATCTCCTTGTGCAGTGATTCTCTGTAAATCATGAAACTTGAGGTTTCCACCAATACTATTGAAAATGAAAACAGGTGTATTGAGATGACTAGTATTTGGAATACTGCTCATATTTGGGAAAATGGAGAGCTCTTCAATTTCTTAGGTCATTTAAGGAGTTATTTTGCATTTTCTTTTTTTTTATAGTGATGATGCTCTGATTTTTACTATGATCTGCTGGTGCATAGAACGTTTTCTCTGACAAATCAAGCTTTCCAAACAACATATAATTTTTCCTAAGATGCAATTATAACCAACCACTGACAGTGTTCCATATTTGGATTGTTGTTTATATTTGTATCTTGATTTACTCATTTGTTAGGAAAGGATGCATTAGTGTTTGAAAAGTAATGGCAGGCTGTGTTTGTCTAAGCTGTATGGAATTTTAGTACAAATAGGTTCTGCATTTGATAGACACTGATATATGTGGCGTTGGAAGAAATAGGATGTCAGCAACAAAAATATTGACCATTGATTGGTATTTTTCTTATTTTTTACTTAACAGCTTTCCTTTGAATTGTAGTTCAGTCTAAGAATTGCATGCATTAATTGAAGAGGTTAGGTTTGTACCTGTTCACTTCATTAACAGCTGTTACTAATTAGTGGAGCTTAGTCATTAAGGAACCTGCTGGGGTTTGAGGAGAACAATTTATATTTTTTCATGGCATTTAAGCACACAATATGCTTGTGAGTGGAAAAGTTTCATTTGGGAGCACTCAGTTTTAACAGCATTAGCATATCTATGTTGGGCTAGACTTGAGCTAATACCCCCAGGACAGGGGGGCACGGGAGAGCTCCAGTACTTGAGTAGGTGCTCCAGGGGGGGTTCAGAGCAGCCTTTGGGGCTGTAGCTGTGCCTGTGGCAGGAAGAGTCACGGGGCCTGCTCTGTTTGTGCTTGGTGAAGCTGCATCATTGCAAGCCTTAGCCCCCAGCAGTCTTCAAACATCAGTTTTCATTAAGCCTCAGTGTACGGACAAAATGATGTCTCCTAAGAGCAGGGGGGAAGAGAATTGCCTCTTCTTGGGTTGTTCAGGGCATGGCAGGCTGGGCACACATGGTGTAATCCATTAGAAAGGTGCAGGCTGCTTTCCCTAATTAATTATTTTTGTTATGTGAAGCGGAACCATTTTCTCACCTACCTTAATCTAGCTCCTGCTTCCCACAGGTAGTGGTGTGCTTTGTGTCTGTTTCCAGAGCCTGTTATGTTAATAAATCCCAGTATTAATTCCAGGAGCTAGGAGGCTTTTTTGGTCTATGTTGTTGCTCTTCTGTACAAGTTTTGATGCAAGTTACCCTGTGAAGTGTGGACAGCAGTACTGATTAGTTTCTCTGCTGGGGAGAGATGAAAGGGGAAGCCTTCCTGCTCCTTTCTCCCCTTGAGCAGCTGTGCAGGACAAGTCACCCACTGTTGGGCTGATGTCAGGATTAATGTTTTGCTCTTACGAGGTCTCTCTTTCTAATGGCACCATTTAATGCACTTGACTACATTACCGGGTCAGTCTTCAAACTATTGCCAATGGACTTCCAGGTCTATCTGTCTACATTGGATTTTAACTTTAAACACATTCCTAATGTATGCTGTTGCATGTCTTCATTGGTGGTATGCATGCAATAAGTTGGTTGAGTTCTTCCTTGTACAGTTTTGTTAAATTAGAAGCTTCCTATACTTACATTTTGAAGTATTTCAGTTCCATATGGTATAAATGTACTGCAGTTAGGTACAGCTGCTAGATGAAAACTGACCTTGTTTTTGGGTAGAGGCAGTATTCATGTACCCACCTACCTAGTTATAATTTACTCCACTAATTAAAAAAAATGCTAAATAGCCAGAGCTGATCTAGTGATTGAACTCACTGATTAACAAAAAAGTAATTGAAGAAAGGAATTAACATTTTTGTGACTGTGCCTCTACCACTAAGAGCAGATGACCACAGTTTTTCTCCTCCACCCCAACTTGCCATCAGACTAATCTCTTCCTAGCTAGGTCTCTGCAGCATGTGGCCATGTGTGAGTGTTGTGAGAAGTGACAGCTTGCCGCTGTTTCTTGGCTCACATAAGAGCTGCTGGAGGTCACAATAAGCAACATGAGTCCAGTGCCATCCCATAAACTGCAGGAGGGCAGAGCTGGACCGTACAGAGCACTTCTGTTTAAAGAAGCATTTCAAAGCAGATTTTGCAACTGAAAATAGAAGGTCCTGCTAACTAAAAATTTGACCTATTTTAATTTGGAATATGTCAAAATATTTTGACAGCATGGGAAAATCCCTTTCTCCCCTCTCCACAATGTGTTCTAAAAAAACCCCTTCTGGCTAAAGGGAATTGATTTTGCCAATTATTTCCGTTTTTATGTGAAACCACAGAGGCTGTTTGAATTTCTCAAAGTGGCTCATCTGGGAAGTAAGTTGGGGCAGTGGAGCAAAAGCATAATAGGATTTACCAATGGTGAGGAGAAAATAGATGTCTGTCCTCATTTGTTCACATTTCTGAGTGCCTCATGAACCCCCAGCCTCTTGTCTCCAGCCCCGCAGCTGCTGCTGGGGTCTGCTACAGGAGTGACAGGTAATTTCCTTGCTGGGAGTGCGGCCTGTGGACTTAGCTTCCGTAATTATCCTCTTTTGCATCTCCTTATGGGTTACCTTGTTATGTCTTATAGAGAAGCTTCATCTGCCAGGAGTCTCAGCTTTGCTACCAACTGCATACT
Source organism: Pomatostomus ruficeps (assembly GCA_013400735.1). Classification (NCBI taxonomy): domain Eukaryota; kingdom Metazoa; phylum Chordata; class Aves; order Passeriformes; family Timaliidae; genus Pomatostomus; species Pomatostomus ruficeps. The sequence continues at coordinate 34,146 of VYZT01059063.1, read as the reverse complement.
GGTCATTTTGCTAAGGGTGCCTTGGCAGGAGCCTTTTCCTTGGGCATTAAACTCCCATGAGCAAGGACTCAATTGGTTCCATTGGCTGTTAAAGCTGGCTGTCAGCTTGTTTTAGAAATGGAACATGGAAAGGGGCTGTATTTCTCCATGCCATTTGATATTGCTGAGTCTCTTGGACTCTTGTTTGGCTCCCACATTTCGTGTCTTAGAAGGAAAGTCAGAGAAACATTGGTGCTTTCTAGAATATTGCTTTTTTTAATATATTTTGTTAAGATGTATTCAAGTCTAAAGTTAAGAGTAAGAATGAACTCCTGATCTTACGAAAATCATTGCAAACTTTGTCTTTATGGGCAGACTTTTTCAGGAAGAGTTTCTTCTTAAATAATGTTTGATACGCAGTTATTTCTGGAGGACTGTGCAAGGTTGCAAAGTACGCTTCCCGTATATTAAATACAAACACAAACAAAAAACCCAAAAAACCCCCAAACCCTTTCATCAGAACTATCAACAACAACCTGAGCATGAATCCTTAACTGAAGCAGTAGTACTTGCCCTTGTCTTTGTAGACTCACTGACAACATAGCAGCAGCTCAAGTTAACCTAGTGGATAAGAATGATGCACTTAGAGATGAGAGGTTCTTCACATGCTGTATAGCACTTTAAAATGCTAAGTACTTCCATATTTGGAAGTACTTATCTTTTATTTTCTACAATATCTTAATTTTTTTTAAATGCCACAGAAATAATATTAGGTTCTCATAAGTGTTTGCTTTTATATTAATAAATCTTCAAGAAAACATATAATTTTTCTGATTGATTTTATAATTTGACACCTGCTTCTTACAAATTTATTTTAAATATTTAAAAACAGTATTAAGCCATCTCTTTCATTTCTGCTGGATGCTGTCATGTGACTGTAACAGATAACCACTGCCTGCCAGTAATTTCATTAACATTTCAAGTTAAATATTAGGACTCACACTTTATAACAGGATCTTTTCTTCTGGTATTCCATTCTTGCTTTCCCTTTTAAGGGTTCTCTAAAAGTAATTTGTAAGCTATAATGTTGCTAATCTTCGTGGTATGGGGGTGAAACTTCCTTTTCAGGACTTCAGAAAAGAAATGAGTGCTGATGAAATGTGCAAGATTGACAGAAATGTAAACAGAACAATGGCACTGGATGACAGAACAGGCAAACCAGAGGCATCAGAAGTACAGAATTCCCCTTTAACCCTGCTAAATGTGCCTTGGTCTGATGTGATGTGGAAAAGGAGACAGCTGAGCCTCCCCTCAGTTCACTCTTGACTCTTTGGTGAAGCTGATAGTACAGAAATTATCTCACAGCAGATTTGATGGAGTGTTTTGTGGGCAGTGTGACTTGTTCTCAATTCACTCCAAGTCCTACACCAGCAGCCTCCAGAGGTCTTCAATCTTTGTAATCTGAAGTGGTCATAAATCTTAGAGCTGTTTCTTTGTAGCTAAGTAATGCTAGAGTAATATGTTACATGAGACAGACATGAGTTCATTGAGGTTTAAGAATTAACAGATATGTGCTACTGAACTTGGGAAAATCAGTTAAACGGTTAAAATTTCCTTAAACAGATTGAGCAGGTGTACTCAAGGATCTGCCCCTCACAATTCTGTTTTAGAATCAGCTGTGACCTGCCGGCAACTTCAGTGCTCTGTGAGTTCTCACACAGTGATACAGATAGGAGGATTTAAAATGTATGAGTCTGATTTGAATCAGCTGAGAGTCGATTCGGTTAGTTTTTCAACTTTAAAATGAGACAAGTTAATTAAATTCAGGTTGTGAGCACTCCTTTTCCTAGGCTCTGCATTTCATGCTGTCCTTACTCAAATTTCTTTGAGCAAAGATTTGCAAAATAAAAATGTGCATTCTACACTGTTTTTTCTCAGACTTTATATTTCAGGGTTACAAATTACTTTGGGATGTTTAAGGTAAAACAATAGTCACCTTAAATATGCACTAAACATAAATGCTGCAGAAAAGTACATCTGCCTTATTGATGTGTCACTGCAATTAGTATGTAGGAAAAGCCAAGAAAAAAAAAGCAGAGTGCAGTGCAGTTGTTCTATTAATTAATTGGGCAAAGGCTTGGCTTAAAAATACTTTTTTTAAGAAATGGGGGTCAAAGTTTGCAGTATCATAACATCTTATTTACCAAACATAAATGAATTGTTGAGCTGTGTGGGGAGGAAAAGAAAAAACACAGGTGCTGTCAAACTTCATGCCAAATGATTGTCTTCAAAACTAGTTTTATCAAGTGTTTATTCCTTTTTACTGTGATAAAAATATCCTTAACAATCATAGCTCAGCAAATACGCATCTATTCCAGCAGAACTGCAGATTTTTCTGACTTTGCTCTTGAAACACTTCATCTAAAGGGATTTTCTTTAAGTGGTGCGCTGCTCCCCAGAATTCCACATCTTTGAAGATTACTGGTATATTTTCTAGTTTAAAAAACCCCAAACCAACAGCTTCTGGATTTAGCTGAAAAGTGATCACATTCTAATTAATCCATTAAAAAGGAGTGAGATAATTCTGAGTTCAGACCAGTGTTTTGATTGTAAATAACCCAGAAGATGGTGTTTAAGTGAGACGTAAATGACTTTTTGACGGGAAATTGCTTACATTTGTGCTAAACAAAGTCATATTTAAGAAATACTTTAAAATAACGAATTGTGATAGAAATTAATATTCTTTGGTCATGAAGGCTTTTCTATTTTTATAAGGGTAAAAACGAAGGTCTTTTAGAGATTTGTCATGAGGTATTACATCAGTTTATCAAATGACGCCACTCAGGTCCTGCCCTTTCTATCTTTACCTTTAGTCCTGTCAAAATCTTAGAATGTAGGTGGTAGCAGTGTGCTGGGATTATCACTCATACCCTTGGAAAAGTGCTGTGGTATTCCAGCAGAACCAAGCATGAGGAGGAGCTGTACAATGCTTCCTCTGACACAAAAAGTTAAAGACTCCTAAGAGATGGTTCTCTGTGTGTTAACTTATCTGGGTTTTCATTTCTGAGGCATTTACTGAAATAAGCTAAGAATGAAGTAGCACCTGTTGTGACCAGATGGTAAATTTGTGGGAATTTATCAGCTGCTGAAGCTGTGTGGGTGTTTTGTACAGAGATGGAGATGATCACTTTTATTCCCAGTCTCACTCCTTCAGCACAAATATTGCACAGGGCTCAGGAGCTTATTAAGTATATGCGTATCTTGCTATTGAGTTTTGTTCACCCAATCTAGTCAGTTACATGTCGGGATTGCTGTTAGTCTGTGTGGTCTGGTCTCTGTGTTAGACTTATTCCGTAAAAACCTCAAGAGTGTTTTTGATGAGTGGGATGCTTATGTAGCCAGTGTGTCTCATCTCTGACAGTGGCCAGAAGTGTGTGCCCTGGGATGAGTAAGAACCTGGCAAGTGGATGTCATACGTCACAGGTACTTTATGATCTTTCACCTGGTGCAGATGCTGCATTTGGATGTTCATTTTGTATTGGTACTTTGGTGTTTTTTTCTCTCTGAAGTTGCGTAGTTTTCCCCTGAGTTGGATTTCTCTGGTTTCTCTTTGTCTAGGAGTCACATTTGCTACTGACTAGCCTTCAAACATTATAAGAGTTTTAAGCAGAACTGTTAGTTGTTATTGTTAATGATTAAATGTCCACTCTGAGTTCCTTTCGAATCCTTGGCTGAGTATAACTTAGTCCTGGGAATTTGACACTTTGTCTAGTTTTTCCTTCTTTACTTTAGAAGCATTTTAATTTTAGAGAAACCCTTAGAATTCCTCCAAAATTAAGGACCACAGCAGGGAAATCTCCCTCATCTTTTCCATGATCAGCACTGACTCAAATTATTTTTTTGCTGCACCTTTGAAAGCTTCATTTGCGTTGTGATCGCCACCTGACCTTCAGATAATCTGTTATTATTTGTGTTCCTACAATTTATCTTACAGTATTCATGTTCCTTATGTATGTGAAGAATAGTTTGAGCAGTTATGAGCCCTTCTGATAATCTGTCTTTCAATTAGTTTTTGGTATATCTTGGGGGGTTTAATTTAACTGCTCCTTTTAATCCTGTAAGGGTTTTTAGATTGATGGTAGCCCCAGCTTTCTGAATGATGTCTTGCTCCAAAGAGGCTTCCTTACCCTTCTGGTGAGCCGTGCTGGCTTCATTCTGCCATTTTGATTTGCTGATAGTGAGACTGCTTTGGTAAGGTCTTGAACCATGCTAAGCCTGTGAGTTTGCTACAACACAAGGTTTGCAACTCTAATGTTTTTGGGAGACCTCTAACTAGCAGACCCATGAAATGTTTCTTAATAAGGCTCAAATTTTATCTCTGAATTCTATTCTGATGGGCCATTTTCCTGATATATTTTCCTGTTAACCACAAAATGGATCAGTAGTATTCCAATGGCAAAGGAATTTGGTTCTATGCTGTTCTTTTAGCACCAAAGTACTGCAAAGATATGTAGGAGGCAGTTAGCCATGACTTTACCCTCTAATTTAGAACTCAGATTCTCAGCCACAGAGTTTCCATTTCCATGTGAAAGACATGATGCATTGGGTTGGAGATGGACTCCACACACCTCCTAAGAGTTATAGGATGCAGCCTTCTTGGTGTTCAGGCTGTTTCTTTTTGCAGTGTCTTAGGTACAAAAGTTTGGTACAATCAGTCTCCTGATGTGCTCAATTCCACATTTCCTGTTATTCCTCTACAGAGAAAGGAAAAAGAAAATTACATAAGAAGACATGTAGTTACAACACATAAAACTACTCATCATTTAGATATGAGTTATTTGCCTGCCAGATGGTTACCCTGGTATTCTTGTGTGATTTTATAAATAAAAGATAACTTTAATATTTTTACTGGAATGCTTAAAAGGATATATAACTCATTTCATACCCTTTCAAGACACGATATTCTTCCTCCCTTCATCCTTAAGAAACTCCAAAAACATTCAAAACTAGAAGTAAGATTACCTCATGGTGATCTCATTTTTTTTTTCCTAGGCATGAAGTTATGAAGTTGTTAATCCAGTCTTTTATCCTAAATTCACCATTATAATGTCAAGATTGAATAATCTTCCTTTATCTCCAGGGTGACAGCTACGTAGAAACTTCAAAAGGGATGGTTTTGCCAGCATCTAAAGACTCTTGTTAATTACTACATCTTGAAGTAAAGTGAAATAAAGGAGGATGAAAAATTATATTTCTCTTTGACAACCTTGTAAAAATATCAGTGATGAAGCAGTACATTATAAGTACTTTAAGAATGCATTTACTGAGATCAAGACCATTCTGATCCTGGTTCAGGTTAATATCTACAAGATACATTATAAAAAGATGTGTGTGTGTCACTAATGGCTTACAAAGCTCTCAACTGGAAATTAAATATTTTGCCTCTATTTTCATATTAAAATTGTTTGAGATGAGTTAGTAATGGTAATGGTTAGTAAAGCTGGCAGAAGGGCTTGTAGTGTCTTCCAAGTAAAAATAAACTTCTCCTTCCATTTCCATATCCCAGCTTTACCCTGCTTTCACTGCTGCTGGCCTTACACGACCTTATTATGTAAAGCCAGATAGAGTGTGCATACTATAACCTGCAGCAAGCACTGTCTTATCAGCAGAGAATGCTAACAGTGAATTAACTCCATGTTTCTTCAGGACTGGGGGTTGAGGTGTTAGTTCTGCACTGGGTTGGTTTGTCAATGCCCTGCCTCTGGAGATCAGGGCTGAGTGGGGCTGTGCCGGTGAGCCATGGAGGGATATTTGCTCCACAGCAAAGAAGTTATCATGTCAAACCCATAGGCCAGTCAGGAAAAGTTGTGGCTCAGTTCCTTTCTTTTCAAGGGCTGTTATACCAGCTGTCTCTGAAAGTCTGAGAAAAGCTAATGCAAATAAAAAACCAATTAATCCCTTGTTAGTAACAAGTTGTAAATAAATACTTCATATGGACTCCTGAGAAGTGAAATCAGGCTGAGGTTTTCAGAAAATTTATAGCATTTTCTTTTCCTTCTTTTTTGATGTGGTTTAGTATGCAGCAATTTATATCACAAAATCCATAGTATAAACTGCTGTGGATAACTAAGTTGGCTGAGCTGATGGTGGTAGAGCTCTGCTTCTTTGATTGCTTTTAACTGCTTGAGGAATTGTAGCTTTGTGAATTTAATACTGCATCAGCAATGGCTGACATGACAACAACTGTTACACCAGACTGCTGGCTGTCACTCCACTGTCCTTGCATTACCAGTAGCCACTTGCTGACATTTCTAAGGAAGGAAAATCTCACCAGTAGTGTCAAGGTTTAAGTAATTCTAGACGCTTTGGCTGGCAAAGGGAATTGGACCCCACTCTTTGGTCACCACAGTCCACATCCTAAAAATATTTTTCTTGAAGGAGTTATAATGCAAGGGTACAGAAGATGAGAATTCTTATTGTATTAGGTCATTCCTGCTAACACTTGATTTCAGCAGGGCTGTTTGCCATGAGTATTTACCTATTTGTTCTGTATTCGTTTATTGTCACATGATTAAAATCAAAACCAATGAAAAATAAAGAAAATTTATACTATTCAAGTGAGATCATATTCCTTATTTGCAATGCAAAGCCAACAAATGTGATATTCCTTTTGGTAGCATAACTTTGCAATGGTATCATCCATAAAAAACGGTAGTTATAAAATCCCTAACCCAGGGTTTCAGTCCGGGTCTCTCCCCATTAACTGAAGGGAATGAAGGATGTGTGGCTTTGTCCTTGTATATAGATTTCTTTATTCCTTTCACTTTAAGAGACAGACATCTAAAATTGAAGTTCTATAACTGGGTAATTTTGGCTAAATGAGTGGCCCTGAGGGTTTTAGGACTGTTTGAAGGAATTACCATGGTGCCATCAAGAAATCTGCATGGTTAAAATGAGCCAAATGTGGTAACAGGGACATGGCAGTGTTTGCACATTGCAGAAAGGAAAGGTGTCCATTAGTGTGAAGGTTGTAATATATAAAGTAGGATTTCATGTCAAATGCAATGTTATCTGTGGGATATGTTTCAGTAATATCTAAAACTGACAATCTTGGGTATTGCTTTAGGTTGGGATGAAGTTATTGTTTACTCTGTTATTATCAGCTTCTCTTTTAAAATTGCTGAGAAAGTTTCAATGAGCTGCTAAAGCCCAGGGGGTTTTAAGGTAGTTCTAGTGCCTGAGAAGCTTTAAACAGTGAAAGTTTGTACCTGCAGGACATCAGCTTTGTAGTGCATGTGTCCTTTCTGAAAGCAGATGTGGCAACTTAAATCACTTGATATATCCACAGTGATGTCATCACGCTGGGAATCTTGTAAAGCTGGTCCTTGGACTAACCTGTATGAATTCAGTAGGAGCATACCTGTGCTAACCTGCAGCAAAAGCAGTGCCTGCAGTATTTCCAACAATATTTATGGTTGGAAGCATTTTAAGATTTCTGTTATTACAACAATTGTCATAATATATCAGTAACAAATCTAAAAGTGTTGTTAATATGTCTTCAACTAGTTAAATGTTTAACATGCGTGATATCCTGTGCTTTCCTGAACCAAAACAGTCTAGTCACTGCTGAACACTACAGTGTGTTACTGATGCAAAAATTACAGCAGTTACTTACACAGATTTCTCTACACCTACCCTTTCTGTGACTTTTCAAACTAGTTTATCTCATTCTAGGGAGAAGAAAAAAGTGTTCTATTATCTTTTCTGAAATTTCATTCAGACCTTAAATTAATGAGCAGAATATAAGCTTATTTCTGAACATAAGTCTGGGAGGGATAGTGAGTGAAGCATGAAAAACAATCAAATAATATGAATGGAAGCAATTCCCAGAGTATGCATTAATAATTAATAATACTGCATTTTGAGAAAAATCTGTGGGTTTTCAGTTGCTGTACTTTTGGGTCATCTGAAACAGGAGGCTGGCAACAGCACTGCATTTTCACTCAGCAATGCCTCCAGGTCTGGAGTGGTTCAGCTAAAGATTTTAGGGATGAATTTGCTTGTTGTATGGTCTTGTGTAAAATTATATCTGCTGTAAATATCCATGCACCTAATAAATCTAAAGAACAAGACTGTTTTTTGTTCTCTCTCCCATTCCTTTATCTGTATGAATTGATTCATAGTTTTAATTAACCTGCTTTTTTTCACCAAAAATACTCTTTCGAGAAGCAAAAAGAATAAATATTTGCAAGATGCTTTTTTTGCTAGGTACATCCTTTGGTTTCTAAATTTTTCCTACAAGTGTTTTCTAGAAATGGCATTAGCTGATTGAGAATTTCTAAATGTAAAATTACCAAAAGAGACTGTTTCAAAACTATTGTGGGGTGGGGTGGATATGCTCTGTATGGGGAAGCATTTTCTTTCAAAATCGGTCTCACTTGCTTTTTAAGTATCTCAGGAGAAGATCTATGTAGAGATGTCTGTGTATTTCAGACTCCAAACGCTTCGTGCACAGTTGTCAACTCATTTCTGCGCTTCTGCTATCAGAAGATCTGTTGCAGGCTTATTGTTTCTCTTGAACAGTTCAGCAAAAATTATTGTACTGACAAGTCTTAGCCTGAATATTTAAGTGCTGAAATGTTTATTGTAGTAATTAACACACAATAATTAGATCAGTTCAACAGTGCTGGCTATATATAAATTTAGTCCACGGATACTCAAATCCAGCACAACAGTTACATGTAATCTCATTGAAGTCTATGTAATTCAAGCTACATATATCTTTAAGTACTTTTTTAGATTAGGACCTAAATATTTTTTATTATGAAATAAAATGGTGTCCAGCTCCAGATATTCTTGCTCATAAAAGTAAAGGCTGTAAACAAAATTGGTAAATGATAATGAGGAGGTCACTACTCCTAGCTATTCATGAAGCTGGGACTTGCCTAAGTATATATGTCTTGGGTCAAGAAACACATGAGGATAGAGCTGAGAGTCTGGGGAGAAGAAGACTGCATGAGACAGGTGCTGGTGGAAGAACAGATTGCTTTACTTCACAGAAAGAGAAGTACAGATCAACTGTGTGCAAACAAGCTTTAGATAAATACATGTTATTTTAGAGTAACTTGTAATTTACCTTCTTTGTTTTGTCTGATACCTTGTTGCAGTTAAGAGTCAGCTATCTTTCTTTTAAATGCTTATATTTCCTAAAAGAAAATGCTTCCAACTTGCTCATGAAGAGCTTTTCTAGAAATGGAAATGGAAAATAGAGAATTGAACACCCTTGAAAGCAATACCGTGGATGTGATGCTATCACAGGTAGGGGTGAGTAGAACTACTCAGGAAAGGGCTTCTTGGATAAGGAAAGCATTGCAAAGGACAGCAGCTGAGGACAGAATGTTATGTGGATTACAGGGATTAGACAGCAGACAAATAAGATTTCTTTTTTGTTTTTATAGGATTATCCTTGATATTTTTCTCTTTCTCCTCCTAAACCTCTCCTTTTTAATGTATGTGACGTAAGAATTTAATGTGAATTCCAAGAAGAATGTGCTTTGGAACTCTGAAAATTTATTTTTAGACCTTTACATTCAAAAGCCTTCTAGTTGGTATGTACAAGGGCCTGTAACTAGATTGTTGTCACTGTAGATCACAGCACCTTGCAGAAGGATTAAAGCATAAGAAAAGACAAATACTATCAATACAGTTGATGGTCTCCAAGATGTATTTCACTTCAAGCATTTTGCATTCTTTAAAAGTAGCTGCTTTGCCTGCAGGACAATGTATTTAACATTCATCTCCCGTTCCCTCCATTTTATTCAAAATATTTTTATCTCTTTGGTTAAATCCAGAAGTATTTTCCACCTACATAAGATTCTATTACACAGTTCTGTTGGTCTGCCAGGTGTTTTCCTGTTCTTTCTTTCATCTTTGCATTCTGCTCAAGCAGCTTTATCACCAAGCTCTTCTGTACAGCTACTACTGCTACATTTCACAGTATCCAAGGTGCTTCAAGGACAGGGATTTTGTCATCTCTGATATTGTTTTTCTGAGTAGCATCCCTGAAATTTCCCAGCTGTAGAAGTGGGGACATTACAATTTTCTGATAAAATTTAAGATGAAACATAATGCAAAGCTCTTGACATTGAGGAAGTGCTAACATGACTAAATCCAGATTTAAGAGCATTCTGCAGCAGCACTGGAATCACAACTAATGACTGTACTCAGTGTGGATGGGAGGCACAGTGTTGTCAGTGTGTCACTCCTGTATTCATGACTCAAATAGCAAAGCCTGTCCTAAAGAGCTGGCACTGCTGGATCTATGGCAGCTGTTGCAATGCATAATTAATGCAGCCCTGGGATACAGTTTCAAACACTCCGTGTCAGTGCATGCAGGAAGCCTGCAAAATGGGCACTACTTTCAATAGTCAAATATTTATTTTTAACTAACTTTATAATGGCATATACACTTCTGCAGAAATTGGGTGAAAAGAGGAAGGGCTCCCAAGCAGCTTGTGATTGAGAGATTCCAGTGGAAATTAATGTCATTTTCATTCTCTACAAACAGAAAGGAAAAGATGAATTAATGTTTGCTTAGTCAGTTTTGGGCAGTGTACAGCATAAACATTAAAATGAGTAAAGAAAGAAACTTCTAGTTGGTTATTTTAGGTCCAAGTAGGTAAAAAAAAAGATACTGGGTGAAGCAAAAATTGTATCAACATTTGGGTAGTGTGATCAGAGATGGTTTTGAACCAAGCTGGTAGGTGAAGGCTTCTGAAGAAACCACTTTAGTCAGCAAGGTATGTAATATTTCTATTGAGAACTGCTTTTCTGGAAGGTTGACAAAACCACAAATGGCTGTTTAACAGCATTTCCTTCTCTCCGCGCTGAAAGCCTTTGCCAAGTGATGGGAGGAGAGCCTTGTCCTTTGGCTGTGGCTGACTCCCCCAGACAGAGGACGGCACTGGAGAGTGTGCTTGTGTGCCGTGCTGCACGCCTTGGATAAGCTGGGAACCAGCTGCCACAATGAGGCATTCTCCAGGGAAAATTTTGAAAAGAAGCTATATAAGACTGATCGAAGTGTGTATTGTGCCTGTTGTGCTGTGCATTTGAGGGCCTGGAGCAGTACTGCGTAGCAGTAGTAGAGAATCTCTGGGCGGGGTAGTAATTACACTGTGTATGCTTCTTTCTGGTTTGATGTGCCTAGGAAAAATATAAACCAGTGCTCTTTGAAAGATCCAAACGTAAAAATCAAATATCTCTGACCTTAAACTTCATTCCTTCACTGCATGTGTTTTTACAAGACCATCCCCTGTTGCATATGAATTATGTAAATTACTTGAATTATATTCCCAATGCCCAAAGTGGAAAACCTGCTTCATGTGTGAAATTTAACAGACGAGAAGTAGAAATTGGTTTTGAAATTTTGATCTTACTTTACCAGTTTTAGCACTTTGATTCAATTAGTGAAGTTCAATGAATTTCAAGTAGCTGAGAAGTTATAGTATCTTCATATAGATAAAGACATCTAAATGTACTTTTAAGTAGAATATAATTTCAGGACATGTTTATTGAAATTATTTGACCTGAAAAAAATTTGATTGTCTAAAATACATGAGATTGCGTGGTTTTTTTTTTTTTTTTTTTTTTTTTTTTTTTTAAATTAGAGGTCTTTGAGAGATGTAAAGGTCATTAGGCTTCATATCATTGTTTCTTTACAATATAAAAGACCATGACTAGGGACAGCAGCCCAACCTTAAGTTAAAAGCCTTTCTCTCCACAAAAGATCCTCCACTTAGCAGAACTAATAGAGGACAATATTTTCCCTTAATTTGCTATGTGCCACCTTACCTTTAAAAAACCAAAACAAACTTGTGATAGTCATAGAAAGAAATCAGCTAAGAAAACTTGTATGTGTGTTATGGTAAACTCAGGCTCTTCCTGATGGTAACGATTCCTTCCCACGCCTCTAAAACTAGATGGTTGGCTTGTCCAAAGACAGAGAGCCCAGTTCTGAAAGACTCTCTTGCACAGGTATTTGTAACCAGTGGAATTAGTAACCATGTCTGTCAGAGAACAGCTTAGCTCTGAAAGACCTGGAACAGTGAACTCTAAAGACTGACTTTTCCAGGAGGTAACTTTTTAAATAATGGTTATGAAAAACCTGGAGAAATGTTATGAGGGCTAAAAAGGATCTGGTAAACGCTCCCCCCCCCTTAAGGGAATGGTGGCTAATGGGCTTGCATTGAAATGTGTGTTCTGAATCTGGCTAATGATAACTCTCTCTGGATTGTGAAACACAGAAATCATGCATCGTATGGAATAGCTGCAATTTTGCCACACAAAAAGGCAAATATGTAGAATAGATATCTGCTGTAACTAGTTTATGTATACATATCTAATTTGTTTCTTAGTAGATTGAGACACATTTAAACAAGAGCTAATTTGATATAGAAAAAAACTTAAGGGAGATTGGCTGCATTTAAAGTACAACCCTTGTCTCAAACAATCCCACAAAAAGCGGGCAGACCTGAATTAAAGGATTTTTTCTCAGTTTTACAAGTCAGTTTTGTGCTAATTCTTTACTCTTTTCCATAACTCTTACAGACAAGTGTATGGTTCCCTTGCTTACAGAGACTGCACACTATTGAGCAATATTTGCCCCATTTACATGAGTAGACTTGTTTTAATTGACTCTACTTGAGCTGGATGTATAATATAACTTGAAGGGAAAAGAGGAAATTGTTTTTCTGCAGGGAACAATTCCTAGTTAATAGATGGGATTTTATTAATAGTTATGAGGAAGTAACAAGATGTAGTCTTTTAGCCACAAACATGATCTATCCCGAGAATCACTTAAAATAAGTAAGGCACTCCCCACCGCAGAGGAAAATTAAGGGCCTCATGCCATGTTACAGTCCTGGGTGATGCTTAAATGAGCCAGAACAAAGAATCTGTTTGGAAAGAAGTTACATTAGGATTTGGTCCAGTTACTTCGCATGTGTCCCTTTTTGTTGTCAGCCACAGAAGGAGATCGTGTAATGGGTGGCCCTGTCAGTGACCATTTAAGTATAACAGAGTCTCTCGATAGAAATGCAAGTAAATTTTTCATCTACCAGCAACAATGAGCTGAAATGCTTGAAGGGAAGGAACCAGACTAGTTTATTTCATTTATTTATTTATTTTGTCTGAAAGGCTCTGAACAATTCTGCAGTGCAGTTGTGACCTTTTCATACACAGAACTAAGTGGTAAGGGAAGCTGGGCTTCCTGTCAGCCTTTACAAGCTGCTATTTCTCTCCTTTTTCTTGTGGTCAATACTTGGCTTTTCTGTAAAGCCTTGCTTGATTGTTATTTCAGTTAGACCATAAAGACCCTCACCTGCCACTGCCAACGTGTTTCCTAGCACAAATAGATTATCTCAAATGACAGAATCCAGGCAAAAGTTCAGCTTTAATGTCTGATGCCTTACAGAAAACTAGCAGCATGCAATACATGACTTAGATGCACTGCACTGTCAATATGTGCTCTATTCAATATTTGCTTCACTTTTCCTTAGAAATCATTTTAAATGTGCAGATAGAATAGAATCTACTTTGTGTAAGGAAAATATATTTGTGGCTTGATTTAGGATAAGACAACAGGAAAGGGCAGAAGAAAAGCATGGGATGGTGACACATAAAATACTGGAAGTGAAAAGGATCAATTCAGTGCAACAGTCTGATTTGTGAAATTTATAAAATTAGGCAAACTTCAAAGCCAAAAGGGAAAGTTGTTTATTGAGACTGACTTGTAGGAGCTGAGATAATGAATAAACTCATGTGTGACACCTTTTTTAACTAGTAAAATTCTTCACATGTGAAATTTCAAATCTGAAACTAGTTTACAATTTTGAAGAATAGGGACTGTGTTCTGTAAAATGCTTTATGGGTTTAGTGGTCATTACTTGCAGTGCAAATAAGGATTTCGTTTGAAAACTGCTTTATAACTGTGTTGTAATAAAGCAACATGAATATATACACAAAGACGAACCATTGAAAGCACTAGTTGGTTCTGTGACTTGTAATATGCAGCTCTCCCTCTCTGTATCTGTGATACTGTAATTAAGGAGAATTATTTGCCATGGAGAGGCTTTATTAAGACTAATTCTGGTAATAAAAGGGGCTAAAAGGGCTGGTCTTCCATATTCTGAGTTTATCTATGAAAAAACTTGTAGAAGATAAACAGCAAAAGCAAAGATTTATTGGAGGTTGAAGTGTCAGAAGACTTCACATGAAGAAGTAGTGAAGAATTCTGGCATAATTAAGAAAAAAAGAAATTTTGGGACCAAAGACTGATTACCTTTTCTCTGTCTTTAACACCCTGTTTTGTGAGAAACATAGCATTTTATTATTTCTGGAAAAGGTGATTTAGGGAATCCCAACTTTAGGAACATGGACTTACTGAAGGTTCTATGTAGATACATAGTGAAAAAAATCCTTTCCTGTAGAGCACGTTCATCCCATAGATTATGACAGAAAAAGATCAGAGATTGCATTAAGATTGGACACAGGGTAAAAATTGCCACAGTGCACTATGCTATGCAAAACTGCTACACTTAGATGGCATCCTACGCTGTCCCCGTGCTCCTGATGAGCAAACTGATCAGCTGGGATGCAGGAAATGTGATTGTGATGTTTAGACTATATATGTGTGTGTTTCTACACATGTATCTGTACATTTTTGTCATAGGTAGGTAAATATCAGGAACCCAAATGGAAGGGATTACAGTCTCGTAGGCAGCCTGTCAGGCACAGATCACTAGCATTGGATTCACAAAAGAAAAGATCCACATGGCCAAAATGTGACAGGCAAGTGGCTGGGAAGGTTTGGAGCAATGGAAATTTTAGGGCCCCTAATGCTGAAGAGGTGTAGCTTTTTGGTAGAGAGAAGGATCAGAGAAACCTCCTTTTTTGTCTGGGCAGGACTGGCTGGTGATTTAAGCATGTTTACTCTCCCTACTGTTTCTTTTTGCACAGCTATAGTCATTACTCACTGACAATATCCTGCAGGCTAGGGAATCACTGGAAGGCCAGGTCAAGGATATGGGAAGCAGATACTCTGAGGAGTCAGGACAGCACAGCTGAAAAGACCTGAGCAGTGAGTGTGGAAAGATGCTGCAACAGAAAGCGATGTAGCAGAAAAGTACTCTGCAGTGAGCTTCATTTAGAAGTACAGACACAGCTTTTATTGTCCTACACAAATTCCTCCAGGCCTTACTGAGTGACTTGACTGCTTTTCCTAGATTGAGCTGTCCTTGTGAAGAAAATAGGTAAAAAGGAAGGGCTCAGGTCTGAGCACGTCTGTTACACCAAAGGGTGTGCAAAAGAAGTGGTACTCACTGCCTTCTTTATTTTAGTCTTTACTGGTAAGGCCAATGTTTAGGACTTTCAGGTCATTCAAGCCAGTGGGAAAGTGTGGAGAAAGGCCGGCGTTCCCTGGAATGGAAGAGGAGCACACCATGGAACTCTTAAATTAACTAGATAGACATAAATCCATGGGATGTGATGGGATACAGCCCCAGCTGCTGAGGAAGCTGGCTGCTGTCATTGTGAAACTGTTCTTGACTGAGGTCCTGGCATGCTTGGGCTACACAACACTGAAAGGTTTCTCTCCAACCTCAACCGCTCTCTGGTTTGATTTTGCTCAACCTTTACTGAAGGTGAATGAAACTGTTTATACCATGCCAGTACCTGACATCTCACTGTTGGAGGAATGTGTAAAGTAAGGTGTTACTGGAATGATAAGGCTCTTACTGACAAGGACATAAAGCATTTTGTTTGAAAACTTGTCTACAGGGTTGCTTCTTAGATGACACAGATATGAGATGCTCTGTGGCTTATCCTGTACTTCATAAAATCAGTGATTAAATTTCCACTGGGAATAGGATGTAACTGGTGAGCATAGGGAGGGCTACAATATCATAAAAGTAGTTGTTGTCCTCTCAGGAGTGCCTCAGGGAACAGGGTATTTAAAGTAAAAATCTGTTTCCTGCTTGCCCTCTGTGCTGTAGCTCCTGAAAGCTGCTAGACTTTGTTGATCCTTGGGGGGCAGCTGCTGAAATTGCAGTGGAATGCCCACAGATAAGAGATGCTGTAATGACAGAAAATGATTCAAATTCCTACTTTTTTTTTTTCTTTTTTTTTTCAGAGAGTGACTCAATTACATAGGGACACCTTGTACTATCTGCCACGTATTCTGGTCATGTTGTTTTGTGTTCACAATGTCTAAATAGATGTTTTCTTTCTAATTTCACTTGGTCTGGTACAGATATTTAAGAAATCTGTAATAAGGCCTTATTATGCTGAAGATTTCTTTCTGACCTCCTGTTTGTCTAGCTCAGTTCAGTGATGAGGTATTGAAAGCATTTGCTTTCTTCTGTATGTATGAGGGTTCCTACAAAACAGTGGTGGTCTCTACATCCTGTTGTAAGAATAAAGAAAGAACATGAAGAGTTAAATGATCCCTGTTAGTCTATGATGGTTCCATAATGTGTGATTGGGTGAAGTGCTGGGCAACAGCAGCCATTTACTGCGTTGCAGACAGTTACTCTGTTAGCCAAGCTGCCCTATAGCGAGCTGCGTGTGCCTCCATCCTGGCCTCTGTCTTACCTCATACACTACATAGCCTGTGCTATCTCTGACAAAAAGCGTACTGGGAGTGGAGAAAGGCTTTTTTCAGGGAAGGAAAAGTCAGTGAGTCTGAATTGTTTTTTTCACTGATTGGAGTTTTGTAGAGGGTTGTATTCTTTTTTTATACATATAAGGGTGATCGCTATAAATGTGTCCATTGCTGAGTGTGTTTGGTCAGAATAATTTGGTATTATTCAACTCGATTTCCCCCTCATTTTCATGTGTTTAATTGTGGAAAAATGACAGAATTGTTTTTATGTTGCAGCAACACAAAATTGATATGAGAAAGTTTTTTTAACAAGACCATACTCTGCATATATATTATTGAATAGTTGTCAGAGAGGAATTATTTTGCAATCTTGTCTCTAGACAGGAGGAGCTCTCCTAGCAGATATCACATTCATGCTCAGACCTTCTTTACTGTTCCTAATGAAAATGAATGTTTGTATTTTTCTGTTCTTAGTCACTTTGCTTATCCTTAATTTGTTTATGAAGAAGGACTGAAAGTTTTGCAGCATGTGTGAAATATTAACAATTACATCACTGCTAAATAGAACACTGGTTTTATTGCTGAGATATTTGTGAATCTTTGAAGAAAGTAAAAGTTGGGTTGGTTTTTTTTCTCAGGCATTTTATTTTTAATAAAACACCTGTACATGCAGACAGGTTTAATATCCTTAGCTATAGTTTTAAATAATTGCTTTATCCTTTGAAAGTCTCAACTGCATATCCTCATGTTCGAATTAGCTAGAAGTGAACAGGATGAGTGCAAAGAGACACTGAGAAGTTTGATTTGGCTGAGAACTTGAGAGCAGCCCACCAGCCAAATTTTGTGTTTGACATAAAGGGGTCAGGTTGCTACCATGCAGTCCCATGCTGCCAACAGTAGTGCTACCTGAGGAGTACAGGAAATCAGTGGTGACTGACAGATTCCAGTTGTGGGTACAAATTGCTGCTTTTCTCATTCATTGCTCTAAGATGAAAGAAACCTGTGACAGTTTTTCTGCTAGGATAAAATTGCTTCTCAGTGTGTCCCTTGTGAAGTTTGATTTAGCATGCAAAGGCTCAAATGAACTTGCTTTTCCCCAAAAGAACTCCCCATGCCCCACATAACTCCAAAGGGTGGCATGTGACAATTGAGTGGTTTCTCTTCCCATTGTTAGTTTTAGTGATACAAGTAATTTGTGTACAGAAAAAAAACCCAAACTTTGAGTTGATTGAAAGTCATGTAGACAAATTCAAGACTATAAGTAAGGGCAAATGTATCCCTAAAGAGTGTAGGGAAACAAACATACATATACACATAAAACTTCTCTTTCAGAGCTATAATATTGCCAGGAACAAACTTTGAGAAAATTAGGTTCTCCTAATTAAGGGCTCTTGATGTCATTGTATGCAGTGAAATGGACAAGTCTTTCTCATTACTTGGGTTGATGGTTCAATACAAAAGAGAATATTGTGGCTTACAGAATCAAGAGACCAGTTTGGTCTTTCGTTGTTTGTGGTGGGATGTTTTTGATTGGTTTTTTTGTCCTGAGACACTGAAGCACCCGAGCTGGTTGCAAAATAAACCCTCCTAACCCTTGGACTATTGGCATTCTGTTACTGGAAATACAGATATATGGATTCATTTGCTATTATGTATGCGTGAAACAGTGAGTCTTGGGCAATGAATGCATCAATAATTTAACTGTTAACATTGTATTTGCTTTGGCATTTTTAATTGGGCTTTGGGGTTTTTGGTTTTTTGGCTGTTACTGGTTTCAACACAGTGAAGGACTAATCACGAAGAGATTTTGTAGTGAGTTTCTTATCTTTATTTTGTGTTTATAGACCTTTTATTTTCCATTGCTGAGACCATAAGCTGGAAATGGGAGGGGAAGAGCAAGACATGCATGTTGGTGAGTCCCTGACAGAGTCATGGGAAATAAAGTATGTCCACTTGACACTGAATAGTGTTAGTTCAGTAGTGCAATATAATGTCAGACTTCTCAGGGTACAAGTTTGTTCAGCCACGTTTCAGAAAGATGAACTCCAACTGTAACAGATACACAGAATTACTATGAGCTTAATGAAAAGCCTTTGTGAGAAGATTTTGTTACAAATCAAAACAGTTTGTGTTTTTACTTTAAATATTGAATCTGTTACATTTTCTGATATAAAGACAATGCCCACTCAGTCTAGTAATAAGTGCATAAGTGTTAAGGGAAGGATGAGTTTGTAAAGTAACAAACACCTCCTGTGTTCTCCAGGCCTCACTGTCAGATTTGCCGGGTGTGAGCTCAAGCTTTGACCTCGGCTGGCCCAGTGAGGCTACAGACACCTTCACTCTCTTGACACCACCAGGCTCTTGTGTGTTAGCACAGAGTCACGACAGGCCATGTGTCACAAAGCACAGCTGTGGAATTCCCAAAACCCCTCCTGAGCACCACCGAGTTACTGCTTTCCAAATGAGACTGCCGTTCTCACTGCAGTCTCACTCTGTTCTTGGGAGCGGGGAGCAAAAGGTGCTCATTACAAGCTGAAACCACAGTGGGCCACCTCCTTGAGGTAAAAGTCAAAGAAAGAAAGCTCATGCACTGGGCTCATCTCACTGGAAGGGGACTTAAGTCCTGCCTCTCAGCCGAGAATGGCTTTGAGTGAGTCTGCCAGCTCTGCTACCTGTGCATGTCAGTACAAATAACAAGTACTGACCATAAATGCATATTTTGTCTGTATTTAGGTGTATCAGGACCCAATCCCTAAAATTAATTTGTATCACAGCTAGGTAAGAAAATGTGCTAACCATTTTTGTGAGTTTTTTCAAGTTGTAGACACATCGATGGGACCCAAACAAATGCACTTAGATAACTAAAAGAAGAGTGTTTCTGCTGAAAGTCTTTTATATGGCAAACCCCCATAATTGTATGGTAAATATTTAGCTGTTAAAAGCATTAATGACCTTGATAGAAGTACTTGTAGGGATTAATGAGCACCTGAGGTTAATGGAATCAGCTCCACCCAATTGATCATTAATTCAGAGCCTGTGCCCTAGATTTTGATCATTAGTGCTAAAAAACAAAATTAATTTTACATGGTTTGGGGCACCTTTTGACCAGCAACATCAACAATACAGATTCTTAATTTTGAAAATGACCTTCCTGCTAGATTTTTCTCTTTTTCTTCCTTACATTGCCCTCTGTTCAGTAACATGTAAGCACTAAATGAAAATGCCAAATTTCAGCATGCTGTGTTTTGAAATGCCTGCTTTATTAAGTCCTGAGGCGTGTTGATAATAGAAGCATAACAGCTTTTTACATGGAGCACTTGCAGATTCCAGAGTCTTACAAATGGCAGTTCTTAATGGTTTGAAAGTATTTTCTAAACACTTTGGACATTGTGTTTGAATTAATAACTTTGGAGTTCAACATAGGATTAAATGCATTGGTTGTGTGCGTGCCCCACGCCAGTATGTGGTGGTTAAGGATCGGTGCTCATAAACACGTGTGCTAATGGCTGTTTTTAGACACAAATCTTGAACTTCTGGGAATTTTGAAAATACTAAGGTCTATTTCAGAAAGATTCCAGTAACTTCAAGTGTTTCACTGCAGACCATGTTCTATAGTATACAGCCTCAGGCTGAGCAGACAAAAGTGATGCCCCAGAATTGCTCTGGTATGGGATAAACATGCACAGGAAACATCAAGAACCTCCTGAACCATGTAACCTGAATACTCTTGCACCTGTGTTAGAATATGTCATGTATAAATTTAAATTTAGCAGTTCATTTCTCTGATGATGTGGATGCTAAGCCTTTTTTAAAAAAACAACAGAACAACAATATTCTATAATTAAACCCCCTGCTACATGCAGATCAGATTATGAAGTATGAGAGTTAAAGGAAATTAATAAGAGTAGTCCAATTTTTAAAGTGAAACATGGGAAATAGGGATCTGTGTCTCAGTGCCACAAGGTATCTGATCCTAGTTGCAGCAATACGTGCAGAAGCAGCAGGAATCTCACAGGATGTCCAAATCTAAAAACTACTATTTAGACCTCATTGAGAAATATCTCACAGATTAAGTGTATTTATTTTTATGCATACATATAGTTAACATATAAGAAAAACCTTTACAAAAAATAATATTTTGCAAATATAGCATTAACACAAAGTATCATAAAAGCTATTTTTGTGCTTGTTATAAAGTACTATTTTATTTTGCAGTGGAATATATTTTTGCTTAATTCCCTATGTTTTGTTCAAAGAGTAGGAGTGGATTATTAGCCCATTCAATACAGTGGCCAAATATCCTTTCTTTTCTCTGGGATCATAATTAAATGTGAAAATTTTTATCAGATTAAAGAAAATTACCACGACAATCCCAAGGTGTAAGGAAAGAAGAGGAAATTACCTTACAGAAAATCTATAAAAGTTACATCTGGCTGGTTCAGTGTCAAGGTCTATGTTCTAAGAAATTTAAAATGTTTTTCTTACATTTCTGAAAAAAATTCTCACACCTCTCCAGTAAATTTTACCTTAAACATCGTCTAAATTTCATCTTCAGTATACATGTTAGTTGATAGCACGATTTGTTTCTGCTTGGTCCAATTAGAACCACCTCAAGATTTCAATTGACATCTATTTTGTTTGGGTTTTTTCATTGTTGGATTAACCTTAGGAGTACTTGAACAATTACTCAAGTATAGTGACACTAGTGTCTGTTGTACTGTGAGCAAATTTCTAATCAGTTTTTGGTTGTGGAGTAAAACACTCACACAACCCAAGGTAAACACTCCCCCACTTAATTCAGTAGAGCCTTATTAAAGTTATTTTTTTTATAGCTCTGTTAGTTTTCATAGATGTTTCTCTATAGGATTTTGTTTCCTGTTCAAAATACATCTGAAAATCTTATTCTAATATATGCTGGGTCCTTTCCAGTGAAATGCTGGGGGAGGCCGGTGAGGCTATAAAAGGAACGGTGAATGCAGGGAAGGTGCAGAGAAGCCTCTGCCGTGCGCTCTGCAGCCCCATAAACAACTTGCTAACGAGCACCGGCTAATGGCTGTGGATGCTAAATAATCTCTTTCCCTGCCATTGAGCGGACAGGTTTAAAATATGGTAGTTTTTAAAAATTAGTTTTTCTAGGGGAAAACAAATAATTTTCTGTTTGATCTACACCACCTTTTTAATAACATTTTATGGTATCACACAGAGGAGAAAACAAAATAAATTCAGCAAATGTAGAAATCGATAGAGAAGCTGGTATTTCCTCCGGTGAATAAAATCAATTACATCTTCAGAAGAGGTGCATCTCTAAAATAAATTAGCCCCGCGAACACCCCGGGCAGAGAGAAGCAAAGCCACCCCTCGGTGCCCGCGCGCTGCGGGTGTCACTGTGAGCATGGCTCGGGGTGGCTCCGCGCTGTCCCCCGGCTGCAGGTGTCACTGTGAGCAGGGCGCGGGGTGGCTCCGCGCTGTCCCCCGGCTGCAGGTGTCACTGTGAGCATGGCTCGGGGTGGCTCCGCGCTGTCCCCGCGGTGCCGCACGGCGCTCTCCGCCCGGCTGCCAGAGCCGCCGCTCGCGTGTTCGGCATGCTCGGGACATTGTGTGCCGGGCTGCGGGAGGGCTGGCAGCGGAAGGTGACATCTGGTGACTAATGGGCTGAGATGCAGGGCCGCTCCCACCGCTCCTGCGGCGGCAGCTGCGCGGGGAGCGGCGACCGGGGGGAGCGGCGCTGGAGGAGATCCATCCCTCCCGATTTCCCGGGAACCACAACATGGCCCCAGCGCGGACATTTTCCCAACCCCGGGGCTTCTGACAAATGCACAGACCACCCGGGCGAGCGCCGCGCTCGCTGCGTCTCCCTTTTGGCTGATCGAAACCCATCTACTCTTAAGGAAAGGGCTCCACCTTATGAGACAAAGATGGAGCCGTTCCAGCACGGTCCGGGCTCTGCGTGGTTTCTCCTGTCACACGGGCTCTGTCAGAGTCCAAGCGCTCTGCTTCCAGGGAAATCCCGGCTGCTGACCCCGCTCTCTAACGTGCTCAAACCCGAACCCGGGCTCTCGCTGATTCCGCTCGTGTGTGGTAGGAGCCACACGTCTGTCATTTAAACTCCCTGAAACAAAGACCAAGCCGGAATGCGGGGCCCGTGTTTTTCTCATTTGATCTGCCGATGAAATGTGATTTATTTGTCAAATTCTTAGAAATGGCAGGGAGAAACCACAGGAAGAGCTCTACGTTGCAGATGGTGGTAAAAATGCTGTTATTAGCAGATGAGAGTGCAAACCACGCAGTGGAAAGCAAAGACAAATTCATAGCTGGAAGTTGGTGTTTACAGCAGAAAAGGGATTTTAAGAGGGGCTTTTTGGTGTGTGCAGGGGAGGGAAAGGGGAAGTGGGCTGTGAGGTGGTAAAGGAGCATTGCTTGGTTGTTGTGCCCGTCCACTACAACTCAATGGCAGTGTTTTGCTGTTAGGAGTCGCTGAAAAGAGCTGACAGAAGAAAGGAAAAACAAGAACCTGAGAACAGAAATATTTTGCTGTGCATGCATACATATATGCACAGATAATTGCATGATTTTTCCATCCTCTAAGCCTCTAGCGTGACAGAGGGAGGGAGGAGAGTCACATGCACCAGCCCCATAAAATCTGCAAAAGCACTGTTCTTAATTCAGCCATCGGCTGTTCCAAGACCTCACGCAGAGAATTACAACGAAATTCTATTTTCAGACTGACAACCCTAATGCTGCTGTGTCCTTATGTTTACTTCGGTTAACTGTCAGCCCTTATAATGTGCACTCTAGCACAGCTGCTGCTGTGGAAAAGAAAACCCTTGGAGTAGCTGCTTTGGGGGGAGGTATTTGAGAGAAAAGAGAACAGAAAAAGCAGGAAGAAAAAAAGGAGATAAAATTCTGCTTGTGTATTTATGCAATGTGAGACGCAAAACAGAGATCATTCAGCTCTTGTTTTCAGCACATTTCTTGGTTTTAGTTTGGCTGATAAAATATTTAACAGCCATCTTAGCACTCAGCATAGCAATAACCAAAGAACATTCAAGCTCTCGGCCCCCACTGAGACAGAATTCCAGTGACATGAAGTTTTCTTTTCCCTCTTCCCATATGATGTGTTGTCTAGCCTAGCTCCAGATTTAATGTGAAATGAAAAAAAAGCTTCATTACAGCATGCCCTCTTCCCGAAACATACGCGTGGAAATGACAAATGGAACTGGCATTGCTACATTTATGGGTCAGCTTACTGTGTTTACTTGCTTTTAAAAGTACAAATTAAGTTACTTAATTTCAGTCCCCAAGCAGGATGGAAATCCCCAGTTAAATGGAATTACATTTTTTTTTCATGTGGGCATAAATCAGAATGCAGTCTTTACTCCCAGGTGTGCTTTCTAAAAAATAAATAATAATAAAAAAAACTGGTTAAAAAAATCAACATGGGAATTCTGGTGAAGAGAATTAAGTACCAGGTAGAAGATTCTCCCTGTCATTCGTTGCTCTCAAGCCAGGAACTGAATTAGAAAAAGCTACTGTCCAGCCTGTGCGTTACGAATACTAATTTTAAGATCACTGAAAATTGTTTTTCCATGTGGGAAATTGGGAAAATTATAATTAAAAAGTTCCTTTAACATCAGCTTTCCTTCTGACATTTCATACAGAAATAGAGTATATTAATTACTGATCCACGATATGTGATGGGAGCTAGGTGTTTTGTGGTTTTTTTTTCTTTTGGAATTGTGAAATAGAGCTCCCAATCTCACTGAGCAGTGTCTTTTCAACATCTTTGGAGGGTTGGCCTTCACAGCCTTTTTGTAAGAGGGAGCAGTATCACTTCTTGAGATTTTTATTAAATCATGGATTTTGTTGTTTTTTTCGACGTGCCAGCTGTCAGAATCAGGAAATTGCACCATCCATTCAGCTGCTGTTACTAAATAAGTAAATAGGCCTAACCCTTTCTGATGGGAAACTTGCAATTTGGTGAGGCTCAAAAATGGCTCATCAAATACCAAGCTCCAAATCTTATAATTTGGAAATGATGTATCCTTAGGAATTCTGTCCATCTAGGTTTTCCTACTGAATGAGTCTTAGTGGGTATCACTGCAGGTAGGATCAAGCATTATGCTTTAAGATTAGCTATTCTTTTTCCTAGATGTTGTTCTGCATTGCATAGGGTGTCCACAGCTTCTCAGAGGGAGTTTTCTCATGCCAGGGTTTATGTATTGAGATGATTACTTTTTCCTCCTCTTAATTCTAGATTTTACTCAGAATGATGTCAGGCACTCCTTATTTCTGATTCACTGCATGTTTAGTACTTGGTTGCTCTGAAGCAGGGGCTTAAAATACAGGGGAAAAGTTGAAGACCATTGGTAGAAAGAACAGATGATCATTTAAGGAGAAGCAAAGAGAGAATTGTTGAGGAAAAGCAACTGAGATGTAGGAAGGACAGTGGGAAGCAGTAGCAATTAGAGAAACCTTTTAGGAGAAGGAGCACAGACTGAGACTGGTGGGGCCCCACAGGCAAGGCTTTTTATGGTGTGATATGATTAGGTTGGAACTTTAAAACGGATGGAGTTTCATGAGAAATCTGACATATTTAAAATTATTAAATTAGCCAAAACTACACTTTTCCCAACATCTGAATAACATCATTATTATTATTATTATTATTATTATTATTAGCTGGGATAATTGAAAAACAATTTTTTTCAACAAATTCCTAACACTTGAATGAGAATGAAATTTCTTATTCAACTATTAAACTAAGTCCTAAACCACTTTTCTATATATATAAATTACTTGGATTTTAATGGTAAATGAATTAGTGTTACAACTGAGTTCCCTTCAGCACCATTGATGTATGAGGGGAACTTAACTGGTTGCTCAGCTTCCCAAGGTCTATGTTCTTCCATCTATAACACGGTGACAAGTTTTATCAATTTTTGTTCTCTGAATGAAATCACAGGGATCTTATTTTAACAGACTGCTTTAAAAGATCTTCTTTCCAAAGAAATGAATAGGTTCTCTAGGAAAGTAATTTTCTTCAGATAGTATGGCAAGGCGTGTTAGATCTGTACATACATTGATATTTGTGTTTCTGTAGAGCCTGGATTGCAGTCTTTATAAATTTTCTGAAAGGCATATTGCAGTATATTATAATAACCTTCAAAGCTTCATGCCATAAGTGTGGTGTGTGCGTGTTCACTAGGGCTTTGTCTGATTGGTCCTCCTGCAGTCCCTTGGGAACTTGTTACTCCTGTCTGTAAGACCTGGGAAATAGATCTGTCAGCCTCATGCTGTGCTGATCCTTGCATTTGCTGTTACTTTTTCAAGTAGCAAGGGCTGAGGCAGAGTAGTTGTGACCATGAAAGCCAGTGTAGAAGGCATTTAGGACACAGCCAGACCTTCTGTATCCATCAGTAACAGCTGGAGAGAGATGCAAGAGAACATGTTCCTTTTTATGTGAAATGACTGACCTGGCCATGCCAGGCTAAAAGACTTGTTAAAGGGTGCTAAACTACTTGGAGTTGAGATTTTTTATTGGGGGCCTGGTAGGATGATAAAAAGGGCTAAAAGGATTAGGAATCAAGGAGGGTTTGTACAGTTCCTTGCGTGAACCTGGATCTATAGTGTGGGTTTTTGCACATAAAGCCAAGTTTTCACTGTTCAGCATTATCAGTTACATGCTGCAGTATTATTTCTGTGTCTACATTGCTAATAACCTACACTACTAAATGTGAAGGAAGGGTAAAAATCCAGTTTGATTCCGACTGGATTTCTAGTAGCAGAGGTTTTGCTGAAAGTGTTGCTGTTTGTAGGATTACTTGGTGCCTCTGCAAATCATGTGGGAGTGGCGGGGATAGAGTGGAGGCAGAGTTACTCTTTCCATCAAGCAACTCAGTTTGAGGCCCATGTTAAATTAGTGTGAGGGGAAAAGTTCATACTAATTTGAGAATTTGCTGTGGGAGTGGAGCTTTCTGTTTACTTTGGATGAGCATATGCTTATTTATTAAGAAGGCTTCAAGAAGTTCCCATTACTTCCTGGGTTGTGGTTGCTGAGATTATACAATGAGGTGATGCTTTGAACTCTTTTGCTGAAATGTGCTCTTTGATATGAGAGGAAATACTTGCTTAAGTACAGGCTGTGTTCAATTGGGATGAAGGTAAATTTCTCTTACCTGAATTGCTTTCTGGAAAGTGTTACTCTCCTTTATAGAGCCTCCCCACCACTTCTGCTACTGCAACAATTATAGATTATGTACCTGAGCATACAAACTCTCATTTGATGCCGTCATGTCTGTTGAAGATGACAGTGCTCTGAGAGGGAACCTTCAGTTTCCTAACTGAAATCATGTTTTTAGTCTTTGTGTGAAGATAGCTGTACGCAAATACAATGAATGACTTAGTTTATTGTCAGAAATGTTTGTTATTCTGCAGTTATGAATGCTGCACTGTGCTTTGCTAGACAAATTAACATAGTTAATAACACTACAATGATAAGGCTTTTGCTGTTTACTGAAAAACATTTGGCTCTGGTGTCTCTGGGGATTCATTTGGAATATCTGTATTTTCACAGCTGCAAAATACAGGTGGTGTGGGCTGTTGTTGAATGAGTATGACATGTTTTTCAAAGGCAGAAAAATGAAGTCAACAGTCACACGACTAATTGACAATCATTAGTGAGTTGATCTTTTGCACCAATTGTTGGTTTAAGGCTTGAAAAATCTATCATTATCCCTGACAGCAAAAATTAGCCTGGTGAGATTCCAGCTCTCAGTCGACTAATTAACTTTTCCAATGCTGATAGACTTCCACCAGGTACACCTCAGAAATAATAGCTATGGTAGGAATCCTCAGATACTGCTTCATTTGAACACAGTCCCTCCCGGGAGCTGGGGTGCCAGGAGATTGGTGAGCAGTCTGTCAGCAGTGAAGGTGTTAAGCAGAGAAAGCACTCTCTTGGTTGCCTTAGAAAAGCAAGTGGTCATGCCTAAACTAAAACATCTTATCAGAATTTCAAAAATGCCTTCTGGACAGGGAGCTAGCAAGTACTATCTTAAAAACTATGTACAATGTTGCAGATGCTTTTGATTCAATTTTTTTTTCTTACAGACACTGTTAAGTTTATGGTACTGATAGAGCAAAATCCTTTTAAAAAGAAAATGCTCCAAATCTGCTGTGTTTGTGTTTCTACCATAGCTGAAATTGGATTTGTAATCTTATACTATTTGATTAATTTTGAAAATTGCATGTCTAATTTTGTAACAGCAAAGTTCTTACTGTGAAAAATGCCGTAATTAATAGACTTGAATTGAGGTAGTAGAGGTAGAAAGACTAAAAATGAATTTTCGAGATAATGTGACTATACCTGTATTTCTTTAATTCAGTGTGACCAATTGATTGGTATTTCACAGCAAGAATTTAAAGGTCTTTCAAAAAAAACATGGTATTTATTGTCTTGACTGAGGATGATCTAGCACAAATGGCATGTTAGTAGTGGTAAATAGGGAAATGTTACACAGGATCAAGATATGTGGCACATCCATTTTATTTCATAAGATTTTTTTACTTCATCTAGTTCTTTGATAAGCTAAGACTGAAACAAGATAGATTTTTGAATATTATCAAGTTATATGGCTTATGCTCTGCGCCCTGATGTCTGCCAAGTAATTTGGGCAGTCACATGAGTTCATATTCTAATCTGTTGCTACCACAGACTTTCACTGACAACCTAATGAGTTATAATCATTAGTTTTATCTTCAATTTGACCACATCTGGGTGTTCTGTAGGGGTGTACTTTCACATAACTGATCACCTTCTCTCACACTGTACTTGAAATAAAATTTTTGGTGGAAATACTGATATCTTGTTCAACTATGCTAGTACCAGAATGTTGGTTAACTGCAGAAGTTCAGTTTCAAGACCAACTTAATAAATGCCTACTTGTGTTTATATAATGAGAGAATAATGCTAGGCTTAAGTCCTGGGATATTTTTCTTTTTTCTTGTGGTTATCTCCCCCACACCAAACCAAAATGATTAAAAAAGAAGCAAACAAAAAAACCCAAAAAACCAAAACAAAACCCCAGAAAATCCCCAAAACTCAATGTAGACCAAACCAAAAATCAACAACACAACCCTCAAGTCAAAACCTACAACCCACAAACCAGTGTGATAGTTGCAGCTTCAGGAGTTAACTTTTGAGTGATCAGGAGTTGCTGGTAGAATACACGAGTCAAAGCCATTACTCAGTGAGTAAATCAAGTGTGCCCCACACTGCTGACAGGGGGGAAGAAGCATGTGCCTTTCTGCCTCACAGCCTCTTGCTGTGAATGAAAGGGATTTCCTCTGAAGGACTCAGGTGATGGACGAGTTGAGAATATTTGTTTGTACTTTGACCCACAAAGCATGTTAATGAAAGGACTCTTCAGGCACAGTATAGCAAGATTAAAGAAAGGTGAGAAATGGGAAGGGTCTGGACTCAGCAGCCCAGTGCCTGGCAGGCCCTGCCCTTCTCAGCTGCAAAGCTGCTACAAGTTGCAATAGAGAGAGCAGCACCAGCCTGGTCACCCTGTTCGAATGCCACAGTATTCAAACCTGCATTCCCTTTAAGTGTATGTGTGAGTTTCTGATGAATAACATTTGGCATGGGTGTGCACTTAGTGCTAAGCAGTGGTTAAATGCTCTCTGAATTGTGGAGTTGAAGGGATCTAGTCTTCATGTAGTCTGAGCCATGAGTACATAAATGGCTGGTCTGTTACTAATGAATGATTGTAGACTTTTATCTCAGAATGGTGTAAAGTGTTTCTTGCCTGCTCGATTTCTTCGGCTCAGTGACTTGTCCATGTGTTTAATGTATTTGCCAAAATCCTTACTGCAGAAGTGTGTTCTGCTTGTGATTGGTTCTCTCGATTTGTCCTGCAGGCCTCAGTGTGTGTATTTCTTAGCATGTGTTGGTGCAGCTGATTTGGGTAATTTGGGTGCTCCTTTTGCAGGCTGTGGGTAAGCATGAAGTCTTACATTGAATCCCACTTCTGGGATTTAGGGGAAACCAACATGAGGCCCTCAGCAGTTACAGATACATTTAACTTGCTGCATGTCAAGCATCAGTGGGCCACATACTCCAACACTGCTGACATATCAAAGGCATTTTAGAGAAACAAAGTGTGCAGCACGAGAACCAGTCCCTTAGATAATTGCACATGCTACACTGCATCTTGTTTCTGTGCCGGGAGTTTCTGCACTCCAGTGCTGGATACATCACTGCCTCACAATGTTGTGGTTTATAAATGTACCTGAAAAATCTGTGCAAATCTTACAATCTGTAATACAGGATTTAAATGGCTTGTTTCACAGGAAAGTTAGTTAATGTGTGGCAAAATTCTGTGCATTTAAAATTCCCTGTACTTTAGATACTGCTATGTAACTGGAATATATGAAATAAGTGTGTCTTAGTTCTCATGCAGTACCAATCAGCTCCTCTCTAGTCATCGTGTCCCCTCCTCCCCCATTAATTAATTTCCTTCTCTGTGTGCTGGTTTAAAATTACCTAATTACCTGTAAACAAAAGGAAACATGTTTCTGGGTTTTTTAAATGGCAGAGTTTAATTTTTACTAATCTTATTAAATAATAATATTAATAAGACTTAACAGTGCTCACACAAAGAGAGAGAGTGCTCTATAGAAAATATTAATACATTTAGCCAGTGTAAAACAGCTTGAGCCATTTTCATTTACACTGTGTATTATGTATTTTTTTAAAAGAAAATCAGACATGGGAAAATTAATTTTAACTTCATGATTTATGAATTATTAATTCCTCATGACTGGAATTATTTACATACTGAATAGTAGTTAGGCAAATAGCAATTAGAAAGGTGTAGCTTTATCAAACTTTAACTAGCTGAAATACCAGGCTGTTGCCGATTTGTGGAGTTGTGTTTTTGCTATTGTTGAATTTTACTTTGGGTTTTTGTTTTGTTTATTTTGACAACCAAATTTCCATCAGATTTCCCATGTGGATATGTGTACACTTAGATATATTCTTGGAAAGGTAGCATTGTAACTTTGCTATTCTCTGCTTTATATATTCCTCTAGACCTCCCAGTAACACTTTAGCAGTTTTGTGTTTTGACTATATATTGAATGTATTCTGTTGGACCACCAGGATTTTAAATTCAGTATCTCAAATTCAATTGCTGTCCTGTATCTTTGCTTCCCCTTCTTTTTCTCAGAGTAACTTCTGTGCTCCTGTAACCACCTCCTGCTCATTTTTTCAGCTCTCCACTGATTGCCTGTTTGATTTAGTGTAAAATTTTATTTTATTTGTTACTTTTTAGATTCTTAAATATCTGACTCCTTCCTTCTCTGCTGTATTTCTTTTTCCTTCTTCTAGTCTGGACTGTCCCCTTGAAACTGTTTCTACAGTTCTGTAACCCACCTCCTTTCCTGTTCTTGGCCCTTGGCCACATCTGGGGAGGTTTACCCTTCTCAGATTGCTTCCATGGCTCAGTCAGTCTTTAGGGAAAGCAGACATGGATATAGATCTTGGATCTGTAATATTTTGCCATAATTCTTCATTCAGACTCTTAAAAGAAATTGAAGTTTTATTTAAAGACATATACCTATTTAATATATATATTTCTGACTATTGTTGGAGCTGTGTTTGTCACAACCCTTGCCTTAAAATAACAACTTCCTACAGAGAATCATAAAATGGCTTGGATTGGAAGGGACCTTAGGGATCATCTAGTTACAACCCCCTGCCGTGGGCAGGGACACCTTCCACCAGACCAGGAAGATGTTCATCCAAGCTGCCCTTGAATACGCTCAGGGATGGGACATGCAGAACTTTTCTGGGCAACCTCTACCTGTGCCCCACAATCGACATGGTGAAGAATTTCTTTCCAGTACTTGATCTAAACTTGCCCTCTTTCAATTTAAAGCCATTCCCCCTTATTTTACTCTATTTGATGTACCCTTTCCGAAAGTCCCTCTCTGGCATTTTTGTAGGCACCTTTAGGTGATGGAAGGTGCTGTTAAGGTCTACCTGGAGAGACAGATTCAGTCTGTCCCATTTTCCCTGGTGTGGACTGTCAACTACTTCAGGCTTTTCTTTAGTTTTGTGAACATTTATGCTCACCAAGAAATTTTGACAGTTTTCTAGAGTCAGTGAGGAATAATGATATTACCAATTGCCACTTCTGTTGGAAAGGCCAAGTCTTATCTGAAGAACTTTGTGCTGTAATGTTCAAGTCAGGTTACAAAAATGATGAGACATTAGTGACACTGTAATATTTTGGAGTATTTTATGTCATATGAAAGTACCTGGGGATCTCTGATAATAAGATCTTAAAAGCTATTCAAGACTTGTACTAAACTGCAAAGGAAAGAATACAGGCTTGAATATCATTCCTTCCTTAATGCCAGATGGATTAGTGTTATGATAATGAATATCCAAGGAATTAAAAGTGATTTGTCACTTCTTGCGAAGTGTTGCCCAGAATAGTAATCCATCACTGCTTTTTCACAAAAGAAGCTTGATTTGTGAATGTGATCTCAGAGATATTAGTACCTTCATAAAAATGTGTATTGCCACTGTAAATAGAAATGCAGGGTAAGGCCTGGCAGTTTAGCAGGAGTCAAGACAAGACCAAATTAAAACCTGTAGTGAGATTCCATCAGTTTACAGTAATGGGTTAACTTTCCTCCCAGTTACCGTCATGCTTGACTATCCTGTTCTTCCCTGCAGTGTGCAGCAAGCAGATGGAATGGTCAGCAAGTCAAAATATGAAGTGTTGGAAAGGTCACGGTACTACAGGATGCCTCTGTCTTTCTCATCTGTCTTACAATTAGGGTATCTTGTTCTGGTAGCAAGAGTCATAATGAGGGCTCTAATGAATACCATGTATATCTGTTCCTCTCACCCAGAAGCTGAAAACAAAGGACAGGTGAATTTGTACCAATAAGGGACCAGGCGAGGCAGATTTTTTTTTATGTGGGCAAATGTTTCTCATTCATATAGTTGTACTTAATTTGGAATTCAAGAGAAAAATGATTACTAGGCGAACTCCTGAATGAAGTGGGGCTTACTTGAAGACTGTTTTGAGTCTTCAGGTTTTTGAGGTTGAAAAAAAATTGGTCAATTTGCATTATTAAAAAAAGGCATTTGCTCAAGATGTCTGTGGTTAGGGTAATGGGTTTATGTGCATGAGATTCGGGTCCTGGGCATGGAACTCATGTAGAATTTAGAGAAGATGATTCAAAGACTACTGATGTTGAAAGATTTGGGAAAAGTTTCTGTGCAACTTCAAAGTTCTTCTAAATACTATGAAACAGTTGCTGAGGGAATTTCTGTATTACTGAATATCTATGGGATGGCAGGGTTGGATTACGTGTTTCTGTCAGCCTGGGATAATAGTAGGTTGTTAAAGTTAAAAAAGTAACTATTCAAGGAGGACTTCCTCAGCCACCTGCTCTTGAAAGGAATATGAGACAAGAGCAGAACAAACAAAAGACATAGTCATTGTCATATCAGGACTAAAACATTGATGGGTGTAGTGAGAGATCAGATTAATCCTCACAAAGCATTTCTGCCATAGCCACAGCAGTGCCCTCGGGCGATCTGAGAGCAGCTGACAAATCCCTAAGTAGGGCTCTGCTGTGTGGCTGCAGCCACGGATGTGGCTGTTAGAGCTGAACTTTCAAGGTGTGCCATCTGCAAAGCTGCAATGTTATTTTGGTTTTCCACCTCCTTGCAGTTTATGGAGAAGTATGAATAAGTTTGTACATTCAGCCTTTACAATAGCCCCAAGATAATGAAGCTCTCTAAGTTCACTCAGCAATTCTGGCAGCTCTGCTGGGACCCTCTGTTTATGGAATGGAGCAACACTTCTTTCTGGCATCCACTAATACCAGCTGTGGAAGGTGTTGTTTCTTCTTTAGTGTGAATGGTGAATGGAAGCAATTAAACACTTCTCATAGCTTCCTTTTTGTGTCTCTGTTCTCTGTTTTGTTTCAGTATCTTGGCTGTCCCTTAAACCGTGGTTGCAGTAGGATTGGGTGAGTGTACCAGAGATTCATAACTACACATCCTGATGTCCAGTATAGCTGTCAATCTGTGCAGTGTTCTCATGGCTTACCAGGTAATGACTGGTGGACGAACCATCCAGAGAGGTAAACAAAAGCACAGAAATAGTGCCATGCAACTTAATTGATCTTTCAAGGCCCATGTTATCTTCTAGCAGTATGATCTGGATTATGCTTGTACCTATTTCCCTCCAGCAAAATTAATAATTGTTGTCTAATGCGCCTAAGAAGAAGTGAAGAAAAGTAGAAGTGGAATTAGGCAGTCATCATTATTTTCCCATGGTTACATAGCAGGTGAGTGGCAGAAGCAAAGATATAATCTCATGTTTTCTTGTTTTCTGCTTTGTGCTAATTTTACTAAAACTATCTGACTACACTGAATTACACTGTTGTAGATTTTGTTCATGGTGTATTTCTAATAATTT
>VYZT01059058.1:125288-139482 GCA_013400735.1 Pomatostomus ruficeps | reverse complement strand
CTCCAGGTGGGATGTCACAAGAGCAGCACATAGGGTGAGAAGTAAAGCGTTCTGCCGAAACACTTATATTAAACGAAAGGTAATTGTTTTAGGGTAGTTAAAAATATGAATGCTTCAGCAATAAATAGCTCCTATCAAAAGAGTTGCTTAAGTATGTGACTACTGTATTTTCTTACTGATCTTGAATCAAACGTACGTGAAAATTAAAACGATGACCCTCTTAGGATGAGTGATTCACCTTACTTTGTCTTGTTCTCTTAAGAGCAAGAAATACTCAGTAATTTTCCTGTTTCAATTTTTTAAGGAAGCTTTTCTTTTTATTTCTTTATAAAAACTGACCATTTTAAACGTTTGCAACCTGCAATAGCATTTTGACCTTTGCTTCAATTTTATTCTGATTTCTCTTCAGCTTTTTAATCTTATCTTTTCATATTTAGTTATACTAGACCACAATAACTGCTGAGACTTTGAATACCCTATACACTGATACAAAACAATACAGAAAGCCAGGAAAAAGACAGGATCTTGAAACCTATGTTTGCACCGGGGAGTGAAGGCCATAAAACCACTTCTTGAAGCGTGCAACTCCTCCTTTTTGGGTCACAGGGGCAAAACTGCATTTGTACACAGTTTGTGTAACTGTACTACCAGGCCTCAGGCACACTGCATTTCTGAGCACAACCCTTCTCCTACCTGAGGTCTAACTCTGCATTCTTTAATGGTCACAAATACTGCTACACGGCTCCCCTGCTGCAGAAAAATATGTGGAGCTGCAGTCAATATATGTTATCAAGTTCCTTGACTGCTCAGATGCTATTAATATTTTGGTAGGGTGGGGGTTAGAATTCATGTCAGCCAGAGTTGCTATGCCATATATACCAGGTTTTTTTCCTTATTTCTTTTCCATCTATTAGCAATACATGCAGCATCCAGTAACAACTTGGTTTCATGTTTTGCTTTCTCTTACCAGCAGTGTTAGATTCCTTCCTGGATGTTGTAAAGTGCCCCCTCAACCATTAAAGTCACAGTCACATGCTACATAGTCAAAACGAAAGCTTGTAACAGCATTCTAAAATAGTATTTTTTTTTAATGTTAAGTACATATTTATGTAAACAGAGATCTGCTGATCTCTATCTTTTAGAAGTTACAGAGGGGTCTAGCACCTTAATACGGCCACAGTGTTACCTAGTGAGCTACTCTGCATTTCTTAATGGCAGAAGATACTGCCCAAGGCATCTGCTATTACAAATGGGAACTGCATAATAGATGCTAAAGTCATCTAAAAAAATATATTCTGCTTAACAGAAACAGATACTGTTGCAAATGAACTCTTTCAGAACAAAGAAATCATATCCACGTTTCAGATGTTATTGTTGCTAGATGTACTTTAACAAAAAAATACCTAATTGCAATTTGCCTTTAAATTATTGCAAACTGATGTTAAATTCTATTGTAATATTATGTAACTCAGTTTATAGTAGATGAAAATAAATTGCAAATGTTTGATGTCAAAACTGTAAACAACGCTCAAATACCCAACAGGTAAGTCTTCCTTGAAGTACCAAGAACAAGTATTAGGTTTAGAACTATGTTACCTGAAACTAGCACCTTCCATTGCATCTGCAGGGTCTTTGCTCCATAAGTCACTTAATGGTACTTTCTGTAAAGCTGGGAAACTAACTGGGAATTGAAAAAGCAAGATCATTTGTTTTTCCTCTCATCTGAGAAAACCAAGAAGTTTGAGTTCTGCTAGTTCTAAAAGTTTGCATTTGGTTAAGCACAATCAGTTAGCTTATTAGGGATAATACTTTACTTTTATTTTAAGTGCAAAATCTATTTGCATTTACTTGTGTGTTTGTACATGAGTGTGATTTTATTAAGTAGAACATTTTTAAAGGCCACAATTAAAAAAAGACATAATTTGTCACATCCCAAACAAAAACTTTCTTAACAGTTGCAATCTAGATAAATACACATAGGCCATAAAATCACTTAGAAAGTGTGTAGGCATACAGCGCATGCTCTGAAATAACAAAGGAAGTAGTGCCTAATTTAGTGTAAAGGCTATATTTAGCAACATATTTTAATGGTTGTCTACCAATAGAGACTGCTTCTGAGAAAACAGAAATACCAAAGCAAAATGAGATTACAAGCACCAATTTAAACCAGGTGTTTATTGACCAAAATCCTGATTTAAATTGGTTCAATAGGTATAACTGGAGTGTCAAGGCAGCAGACAGGTAAGTGTACATACAGAGAGGCTAACGAGGGACAGGAATACAAGGCACGAAACCCTCCCTGCTTACACTGTGCCTGCCCCCACTCTCTCTCTCCTTCAGCCCTGCTCAATCTCTGTAAAGCCTGTTAGAGCTCCAAAAAACGCCATGCCCCATTCAAAGATTTATTTTTTTCCTCTTTAGGATCCTTGAATAAGAGAACACATACTGTCCCCACTGTAGACCTGAACTGTGCCCTTCTCTCGTGTAACCCATTGCATGGGGATGTTTGTGATGACAGCCTCACCTCCCGGTTTGATTTCCCTCTTTCCGCAAAGAATAACAGCAAACTTCAAATGCAGCCCCATGGGTCCATCCAGGAAAGCACGACTGCACACAGAAACCAGATCACCCATGGCAGAGAAACCAGCAGAACACTTCTTAGACAAAACACAGTATTTGGTCAGTTTTCTCAGGTGCTTCCCTCCATGCACTCCAGCATCCTCTCTCTCACTTCAGCCCCATCAGCACATGGTGCAGCGAAACAGAAACCTCGACAGGGACATCCTTGAGAGTCCACTTCACTATTTAAATAAATAATCCATTTCCTCTAGGCATAGCTCTCAGGATCTTCCTTTGCTGATTAAAAACCAGGAAGACTTTGCAGGCATGCAGACCCAAAGCTTTGTTTGGAGCTCCCACCTGAACAACAGGACAGCCCCTAGAGGCAGCAAACTAAGTGATTTCAAAATCTGCAACTGAGTATCCAGACCCCCTCCACAACTTCCTCCTAAGGACTTTGACGGACCAAACCATAGCGAGGGCACTTACAGTGTGAGATTTTGCCTGGGTCACTTTTAACCACGGACTTTATTTACCTTCTGCTGCTTTCGTACACAGTGATGAGGTGATACAGATGAACACAAGCACATACAAGAGATGCAAGGGAAACACTTAACACTCAAAAATTGTTTTACACACACACACACAAGCAATTCTCATATTAATGGAAATATCATAGTAATGAGAAATGGACGCACTTAGTTATCTGTCATTCACTTACCTTATTAAAGGTCTTCTATACTAAGAAATAAAGTTAAAAACTTCCTTCCCTTGCTCTACTTCTGCACTTGTGCTCTTTATTTAGTCCAACAGTTTTAAAAGAATGGCACTGGAGCTTCTGATTACTCTTTCAGCACTAAAACACATTTTTAATCAATACAATAGAGGAAGTAAATTGTGAATAATTACCTGCATTAATATATTTCCTACCAGCTTTGTCATTCTTCAATTTACATACACCAAATCTCCCCTTATAAACACCTCTGTTTCTCCAAAAGCAGCTGGAAATTAATTATGCTGGCTTTATTTTCTTATTAATTCATATGCTATAGCTCTGTAATCAGTGCATGATCATGCTGCAATTTTGCATACTTGTTTCAAAATACATTATAAGCACTTGATAATTGATGTTTAACACAATGTATGAAAGAGCATCTCAAACAAATTAGAGGGAATACAAATAAAGAAACTTAACTTAAAAAAGAAAAAGAATTACACACATATTCAAACAAGAGCTAAACCCTGAAACTCACAAGTTTGTGGCATGGAGCACTCACTGATTAGAAATGAGCCAGGCAGGAAGTTTACATTACTCAACATGAAATTTGGATATAAAGAAACCTTTTGCAAAGAGAAAGAACATCTGAAGTCAGACTTACCAATGAAGTGGAGGTGAAAATGCTACTTCTTTCCAACTTTATCATCTCTGACCATCGATTTGCATCAGAATGCTTTCTTTCCCTAGCCAGACAGCCAACTTGGGAAGCAAACATACTTGAACAAAATGGCTTACGTGCCAGGAGACTTACCATCTCACAAATGGCATTCTCACACTTCATGCTCTTCCACCCTCTTCTCATTCGCAGGAACTCTGCATGTTTCAGCAATGTCTCTCTCTATTGCCAGCTCTTCCTACATGGCTCACCATCAGGTCAGGGACACCCTGGAAGTTTGTGAGCTGATCACTGAGTACAACAGGTGCATGACCCTGGTAGGGCTATCTGCACATCAATAACTAAGAATAACATGAAATCTGCAGCTTTCCTGAGGAATTACAGGCCACCAGGAACTTCAGCCAGCAAACCTGCACATTGCTGATGTAGTACTGGTTCTGGCTTTTTGTTCAGGAATTCACCTGCACAGTTATTAACTGCAGGATTGGGCTCTTCAGCCACTAGGTCAAGAGAAATTGATGTTCCTGTACTTCACCCCATAAGCCAGCATGATGTTGCTAACTGTAGTGCACTGTAGGCAGGATGTGGCTCGAAGACCACCACTTAGGGAAAGCAAACCCAAACACCACCAACCACAAAAATGTCTTTTTCATCAACCTGACAAAAAACCCCCTAAGTTCCTTCCAACTTTCACAGCCAGATTTTAATGCTGAACGTAATGTTTCAGCTCCACTGATTTTAACAGAGTTACTTCACACTGAAGAGGATGAAATGAGGTAAGAAATCAAGTCCTCCCTCACTCCTTCCATTCCCACCTAATGTATTCTTTATCCAGCTTCACCTCCAAACTTCTCATGATATCATTCTTAAATATTGCTTTGACAACCAGAAACCAATGCATTCTCTCACCTACACAAACAAAAACTTAGAACTATTTGTTTCATAGAAGTACAGACAGACCACAGAGGGGAGATGTACTATTCTACTGCAAGAGATATAAACCTAACTATTACTGTGTGACACGCTTTCCCCACTGCCACTGCTGGGTAACTCTGGACTGTACAAGGTATGAGTACAAATGAAAAACAAATACTCGAAACAAAAGGACAGACAACTTCTAATAAGGTTTAAGTTTAAAAGTCCTTATGTAGCCAGCAGAAAAAACATATTGGGGAAAGAACTGAAAGGTATTGGTTGAAAGCCATCAAGCACTGAAGCACTGCCTGACACTCAGCAGCATGGTACAGTCACCCATCCTTGACCCAGCTCACCAGTGGCACAGGACCAGGCTTAAGACTTCCTCACCTGAACCATGCAACAGGCCAGCTCCGTTCTCATCAACAGAGCCAAGGAGCAGGCCTTTAACGCGTGTGCCTGACCCTGCCACAGGGCCCTCCAGGTTTCAGAAGCACAGGACAAAGCCCCTCCCAGGAGCATGGGTGGCAGAAATCTTCCTGCTGCCACACCTGTGTAAGAGGAGAGTGATATCACAGCCCAGAACACAGTTAGAGGGGGTTCCACAATGTCTCAGAGCAGACAATTTGCTACACACACAATGCCCTTCAGAAAGCAAATATCATAAAACCCCCAACAAAACACCACACAGTCAGAGGGAAGACACCTTCTCACTTTCCCTCAGAAAGAGAAGGTGTAGACAGGACTTGATAAGCTTCTTGTCAAGAGAGCTTCCACTTGCATTAAGTTCCATAGATCCCATGTTGTGCAAGTCCACTGAATTATTTTTATCTTTGCTGAATGAGGCTGTGTGACATTAAGGGTCAATAAAATGCTGCTTCTTACTTTCAGCATTTGTTATATTTTATAAAATCTCTTACATAGAGACACCCACGTGAAAGATTTCTGACAATAAAAATTCCATGCTTCCTAAGCAACTGATTTTCTTAGTGTAGTCTCATAAAATCCTGTTAACTTTCCTTCCCCTCACTAAAAATTGAAATTTTGTTGTACTAGGTTTCTTTGTACTCAGATATGCCTGAAGCTAGCTTATTTTCACAGGCTGAATTGTCCATGCTCGTAAGGACTTGCTATTACATTATGCATTTGTGTGCTATAAAGGAAAAAGCACGAACACTGGTAAGTGTCAAAACCATGCTTTCCCTCTTTGTTGATTCAACTTCTAGGTAACCAAATTTATAACTATTAGAAATAATAAAATGCTGCTACCATAGTGAGAATACTACAAATAGATCTACACGCAGGCATTAAGTGTGTTTTGCTCCTTAAATACAACTCAAATTTTTACATCAAATTTTTATTTTAAGTAACAAAACACCAGTAAACAGCAAATCTGAAAATCTTACATATGTTTACTGGCTCTAGAAATGAAAGTTCAGTAAGCAACTTATTCTATTCATCACAATACTGCCAGACTGCCAAAGTAGTTGCTTCTGTCAATTCCATGTTTTACAAAAAAATCAGTTGTGATTTTGCATTAGATTACAAATATGAAAAAATAATTTAATTGTGAATAACTATTTCACATGAATCACATTTTAAAAACTCCACTATGAAGAATAATTTTCTTCCTTGCATTAACTTTCCAAAGTTAGCGTTAAATAAATAGGGGTAATAAATACTGCAATAAAGAGCAGTTTAAATACGTTTACTGGTAAAAACTCTTAAGTAAGCTCTCCTCCTACTTTACACTGCCTTGTCAAGAAATATAACTAAATTGTAAGTCAGTGACTTCACAACATTCTGAAGGTGGGATTTTTTTTTTTTTAAGCAGCATTATGAATGAAAGTGGAGTATTAGCAAAAGATGTCCAGGTGGCACAGAATTCAGTGAGACTACTCACATCTCAAGACAGGCACTTACCAGGAAAGCTTCAGAGCAGTAGCATACACCAAGGGAAAGGACACAAAACTAAGGAGTCAGATGTAGATTTTATTCCATTCCCTGCTAATGCTAACCTGCTAAGCGACTGCAGGCAAGCCTACGCTCCTTCACAGCTTTTTATCTCAGATGGCTAAAACAGGGAAAAAAATCATTGTTCCTGATCTTGAGGTGTGTGATTACAGTACAGCTTGTGTACTTCTCCAGACAGGACAGAAGCACATAAATAAGGCAAGACTTACAACAGCCAATTATTAATAATATCACTATTTTTGAGAGAATAGTATGTGCTTTTTTCTTTTTCAAGCAATGCAAAACAGCAGCCCATCAAGCCATTCTTAAAGTAATCCTTATGCTGGTTCAGATCT
Organism: Pomatostomus ruficeps; assembly: GCA_013400735.1. NCBI lineage: Eukaryota > Metazoa > Chordata > Aves > Passeriformes > Timaliidae > Pomatostomus > Pomatostomus ruficeps. Next base: position 132,305 of record VYZT01059058.1, on the reverse strand, counting down.
TATTCCTTCTGAAACTATCAAGAAGGGTGACAGCTGTAGGAGTCTTTTGTGAAATTCCCATGTCCACCAGTACCACACTCACTCCACTGCTCTCAGACAGAAACACTGTATCATTACTGATCTTAGAAAAATAAAAACAAAATAATAAAAAGGAAGTAAGTCCTAACAATCTTTTGACATGAAACAGAACGAAAAAGTTTTGGCAATAATACCCCAGGAAAAGGAGAAACATTGTAGAAGGAAAAGAAATAAACTTCATACTACAGAAGTTAGAAGGATGATTTTTACCTATTTCTCCTCAAGAATATTTTGAAATACATAGGATTATAAATTCAATCCAGCTTTACAAGCTCATAAGTAATAATGAAAACATAAATTATTAAGTTTACAGTAAGGTATGACAATATCTATACTGCTTTGAAAACTTAGATCACTCAAAAAAACTGTCCCAATATAGGGGTGCCAAATGATTTAACGATACAGAGAAGTACTGTCACTCGCCATTTGAAGGTGACAAAGGGACATATGGCTATGCTTCTAAAAGGAAAGACCTTGGAAGCCACCAGAAGGCCACAGCAGTGCTGCTGATTCCACTGGTAGCCACAGCAGGCTACCCCCATGACAGGGCACAGGAAGTCCAACTTAGGTCCAAAATTTGGAAAGTGGCCTCTGGTTTTGACTACATTACTTGCCAAAGCTACAGAGACAGCCTGCAACACACTCAAAAATTAAAATGAGAGTTTCAGTTCAGTTCCAATTTTAACTTACAGTACCTTCCTCCACCAAGGAACCGCCTTCAGATAAATAGGGGGATCTGAACACTACACAAGCCATGTACTGTTGGAAGAGAAGCAGTGTCTCACCCCCCAGGTGTCCAAATTTCACTGCATGTACATTTACAAACTTCACACCACAGCAGAGCCTTCCACACCATAGATCTCATCTGCCTTACCTGCACCTTTTCCACCACCACATGTGGTGGCAGAGTAACTCGTCCCAGCCCACTCAGTCAAGATCTCCTCTCTTCACACCACTCTTTCCCCAGCTCTGTGCCAGAAGACTGCCCTGCCTAACGCCATGTTTATGAGCTCCAGAGACACTGCGCATCCTCAGCCCACAGACCACAAGCGGCAGCAACCTGGAAGAACTTTAAGCTCTGAATGCAAGCAATTGTATCAGTGAATTTAATAAGACCTGTCATCTGCTTCAAGATATGCACAGGATCGCCAGCTACAGAACCACTAATTCACAAACAAAGATCTTGATCATCCTGGATGAACAGCAAAAACATTAGTTATAAAATAATTGCATGATTACCTCTGATATTTTATGTGAAAACTGACATTTAATATCTTTAATTATTCACACAACAGCTATGAAAGATAAAGGTTTTCTTCCTTGAAGGGAAAAATAAATGTGGACAAATTCCTCTCACCATCACTCCTACACTCCTTTCCTAAATAAACCTCTTGCTGAAGCCAATGGAAGTTTTGCAGGCAATGAGCTTACAGCAAGCAGCCCCCAAAAAACTCCGAAGTGTCAAGGGCAAGCTTCTTAAATATTCAGAGTTTACCTCCACACGGAAACCAGCTGCATTACTGCTAAATTACGTGTCTGCTTGACATGGTTTATCAGCTTGCTGTGCCAAGAGGGACAGTGGTGTGCAACAAACTTTTGAGAGCATGGGCCAATTTTCAAAGCATCCACAAGGCCCCTTGCTAAGCAGCACATCACCTTCTATCCTTTGACACACCAGCCATGCACTGGCACTTACCAAGCAAGACCAGAACTCCTGTACGTCAAGATGGCTAAGGTCCATTCATGAACAGCTGCTTTAGTGAGAACTGTGTAATAAATGAAATCTTCCCTTTTACCAAAATAAAAGCTCCCTAAAGTAAATGGACATTTCTAGTTATGGACAAATCTAATGAAATCTCTATTCTCACCTTAACTAAGCACATTATTTTTATTGCCTTTTTTTTTAAGCTAGAAGGAAATGTATTTCTTCTCCTCCTCTAAAGGTCCTATTATGCCTTTTCGTAAAAAAGATACCCTACCCTTTTCTTTGTTCAAGCCAGTTCAACATCAGTCTAGACATACATTTAGCACTATGCACAAAACCAAGGTCCTCTCCTCTCCAAGTGTGGGAAGATTATGATCACCACTTCACTGCCAGATCAACATTCCATGCATCCAAAAGACTTCATAACAAAACTAAAACCACATAATGACTCAAGACCTGAGTCAAGGTTTCTCAGCTATTCTTGTTCAGTATCCTTTACTATTACTCGAAATAAAGAAAATATCCTTAGCACTTACAGCACTCTCATCTGACTCTTGCCTGAAAACACAGAAGATTAAGTTCAGAAATCAGTATATTTGTATTCAGCCCTGATCAACATTTTGAAGCCTATCTGCCAGTTTTGAATTTCCAAATGCGTTTTTACTTGGAAAGAACTGTTGCAACAATTACTCTTCACAGAACACAATCCTTGTCAGTAATGCTATAAAACCAAAAGCAATATTCTCCTATGCAACTAGTCTGTCATAAAGAATTTCAGTAACTGAATTTGGTGTTTATAGTCTGAGACCTACACATACCAACCACACTGTATACAAAATCCGAAAACCTGAAATTTGGGTGTAAATCTGCAGGAACCGGAGAACAGCAAAATTCTCCCTTCAAATCACCTGCCCACAGTGGTTACCCCAGCCTTAACACTAGCTTTGTGGTCATAATACCACACCAGAACAGCTGCTCCCAACAGCCCTCTTCAAGTCAGCATGTTTGGGACCATCACCTATCCTATGTCTGCTATACACTGCTAGCAGGAGGTCAAGAGTACGTAATTAATCATTTGCATTTATGAGTACTAAGCTTACCCCAAATACTTGTCTTGTTTTTAATTATGTACAGAATAGTACCAAAAAGAAATGCTACCCCCCATTTCCCATTTTGGGCTAAACACAGGGCAGAGACAACACAGGCCATGTTCAAGAAGTGCTCTAAGTGTCACTCGTTTTATGTCCTCTATGAATGTGACCCCAAAAATTTAGAACCTCTTCTTTAAACTACCACTTCAGCTTAAAAGGTGTCAAAACCTTTGAAAGTTACCATAACTTTTCCCAGCATGCAGATAAAAAAAAACGTTGTGTACCTGAAAGCTTAGGAATACTAGTAAATTAGTCACTAAGATACATCTTTGAAATTGATTGGTATCTGCATTCATCAATGCCAAAAGAAAAAACAGTAACACAGAAAGAGCATGGATGGAATTCTAATTAGCTCTCAGTTTACGTGTTAAAACTGAATGGACTCCTGTTGTAGCAGCATCACAGTTCTGCTAAACTTCTCACCAACTCTCTTGACCTCCAGAGTTTTCTAATTACCTATTTGGTTTATATCCTCATACTTTTCTAACACTGAATTTTAAAAGGACTTTACATGCTCATTAAATTTTCGACCTGTGTGTTGCACTTTGCATATTCTAATGTTACTTTGCTTTAAAACTTTTGCCCTAAGTCAATCAGCTGATTATCTTTACAAAGTTTAAGGGGAAAAAAAAAAAACACCACAAGAAAAAAATAAGCAAAGAGAGCTCTGAATATGCACAGCCTTTTAATTCCCAGGTCATTTGGATGCACCTTTATATACAAACTTTGTATTCTAGTAGTTGCTATTAGCACCTGAAGAAGACATGTTTTCTGAGGTGCTAAAACCAGAACAAGCATCTTTGTCATGGAAAGTGACAGCATGAGGACCTCTATCTTATCAACAACAACTAAGTTCTTTTTTCATGTGTACAGTTTACATACTTACCCAGGAAGGCAAATGGAAATTACAGACAGACGAAGATGAAGCTGTCTCAAAGCCTTTGTCATATGATAGTGACCTATAAAGTATCAAATAAAGGCACATCATCAGCACACCATGATTTTACAATATTGCAACTCACCACATCGCCAACAAGAGGAGAAGATCCCATAACTTGAAACTTGCTTCCTCCTCACTCCCACCCCAGCTAAGCTGTCATTAAAACAAGATGACAGTCGCAGGAAAATGTAAGGAGCAAACAAAAGACGCACCGTGTCTTTAAAGGGCATTAGGAGTGGGCAAATGGAGCAAATCATCTGAGTGTGCAGCAGCAGGGTGGGTTATTTTTCCTCTGTCTCTCTCTCACACGGATGCATGTTTATGAGTGCGCACAGACACACACACACACACANGCCCACCCCCGCCCGTGCAAAGTGTAGGGCCACCGGAATCCGGGCTCCGGGGTGGGGTGGAAAGAAAAGGTATTAAATATGGAGAAAGACTGCCGTGACCCGGGGTTTTCCTGTCTCCCCCCCGCGCCCCCCGCCCCCGGTCACCATCAAGNGAAAATGTAAGGAGCAAACAAAAGACGCACCGTGTCTTTAAAGGGCATTAGGAGTGGGCAAATGGAGCAAATCATCTGAGTGTGCAGCAGCAGGGTGGGTTATTTTTCCTCTGTCTCTCTCTCACACGGATGCATGTTTATGAGTGCGCACAGACACACACACACACACACAGAGGGATGCATCACGTAATTATTTACATACACACACAGTAATACTTGCATGTATTATCAAAATAAAAAACAGAAAGTTGACCACCATCTGCAAGGAGGCATACATAACAATAACCCCCGGGAACTTACACAAGTGAGCGATCAATCCCCGCGCGTGGATAAGCCAAACAACGCGAAAATTAACAACAAGAATAAGCCGCCAGACCGCAGGTACGAGATCCACCCGGGGAAAGCGACAGACAGACAGAGCGCCGGACGAAGGCTGCAAGGCTGGAGCAGTTTCAGGTAATGCCCGCTGCCCCCCGGCAGAGCCCAGCCGAGCCGCCCGGAGCGNTTGAAGGCTGACAAGACACAGGGAGAGGGGGAGAGAACGACAGAGAGGGAGAGAGTGAGTGAGAGAGAGAGAAGAGAGAGTCCATCTTGCTTTGAGGGGGGAGGAGAGGAGCAATAATACAGCGCATAAATCTCACCCTCCCGGGGGAAAAGTCTGCACAACACCTTTGGGGGCGGGCGGGCGCGCAGGGAAGGGGCGGCGGCGCGGAGAGGGGGCGCGGGGGGCTCCCCGGCCCTCCCAGCTGCCCTCCCCGGCGGGCTCCGGCGAGGCAGGCTGGCAGCAAACACCTCCCTGCTGCTCCCCTCCTCCTCCCCGCGGGCCCGGGCGATGATCCCGCTGCTGCCGCCGCCGCTGCCACCGGGGAGGAGGTGCCGCCGCCGGGAGAGCCACATGGAGACCGGCACCCCGTCCCTGCCCCGGCGGCCGAGCCGGGCCCCTCCGCCGCCCCGCCGGGCTGAGGGACTTGGACGTGTCACCAGCAGGACGGGCAATGGTTTCGGCGCCCCAGGCCCGAGTGACCACCGCCGGCCTGGCGGCGCCCCGGCCTCCCCGCACACACTCACCTCCGCAGAAAACTTTTAACCGCGGGCCTCCCCCGGAAAAAGTGGCGAATCCGCCCCGCACACGGTTAAAGCCCCGCGGCCCCCCGGCTCGGCTGGCGGCGAGCGGGGGAGACCCGGGCACGGTCCTTCCCCGCCCCGGCGGGGAGGGAGGGAGGAGGCAGCAGGCAGGGAGGGGGCGGGCAGCCGCCTGCCGGTGCCTCTCGCCCCGCCGCCGTGCATGTCGCCTCGGCGGCTCTCGCATCGCTTCGTTTTACCTTCCTCATTCAGCGGCGGCAGCGGGCTGCCACCGATATTCCTAACGCAAACCTGCTGCCGTGCGGCGCCCGGGATTAACGCGACTGCCTCCTTTTCCCCTGCCTCCAACCCTTCCTTGCCCGTCCTCCTCCTCCTCCTCCTCGCAAACCCACACTGGATCGGCTCTCCTCACAGCCATGCAAGTTTCATACATTGCAAATAAACCCGAGAGGAGGAAGAGCGAAGCGCCTGGCGGGGAGCGGGGGGAGGAGGAGGAGGAGGGCTGCTTTCTGTAATTTACCAGCGACCCGATCTCGCAGCAGCAAATAACAGCCGAGCACCCATCCGGCTCCCGGCGGCCTGGAGAGGCCCCCCCGAGGCGGCCACCCCCTCCCCAAGGCGCCCCTCGCCAAGTTTTCTGTCATCGCGACCACCCAATGTCACAACTTACCTTCAGAAATAGGACTTCGCGCGGCCGAGGCCTGCCNACAGCCCAACTCTCCGGCCGAGCCCGGCCGCCGCTGTTGTTGTCGGGGTCGGCGCCGGGGTTTTTCCTCCCGCTCCCCGTGCGGCCGCTGGATCGGCTGCTTCCCCCTCTCCGGTTTTATATCCCCCCCGCCCTTTCTCCCGGCGGCGGCGCGAAGCCCCCCAGGCCGGCGGCAGCCGATACCGATCCGCGCACTCTCCCCCGCGCCTCGCCGCCCCTCGGGATGAAGTTTCGTTTCTGTCTGCCGCGATTTCCCTGTCAAGTCCCTCCGGAGGCACGCACCGAGCGGCGGCCAGTGGCCATCCCTCCTCCTGCTCGCCCTCCTTCCCCTTCCTCTCTCCGCCGCTGCTCTTGCCTCTCTCTGTGGCTGCGAGAGGTGCCTGGTTTCAAACGCAGCCTGGCACTGGCTGGCCTACCCCCGCCGCCTCTCGGGTTCGGCTCGCTGGTGTTTTAAATGCCCTGCGCTGTACCGCGATCCACTTGGTCCCCTCCCCATCAAACACCCCCAGTCACCCCTACCCTCCCGGCTGGGCGGAGGGCTGGCGACACCAACCCACCCGGTCCTCCGCTGCCCAAACTTTCAAAACGAAGGCAAGGCTGGCAAGAGGGAGGAAAAGTGACTGGGAGCCGCGGCAGCCGCCGCGCCGGGCAGGGCAAGCTCCGCGCCTGCCTCCCGGCCGCCAGCGCCGCAGGAGGGGCGCGGGGGGCTGCCCCGCCGCCGGGGCGCGGAGGGTAAAGTGTGGGGCGAGGGTACCCCTCTCCCTCCCTCCCTCTCTCCCTGCCTGCCGCTGCCCATCTCCGCCCGTCCGGTGCGGGTCGGCGGGCAGGGGCACTCAACTCGGGCGGGGG
>VYZT01059058.1:64249-125053 GCA_013400735.1 Pomatostomus ruficeps | reverse complement strand
CAGCGCGGAGCCGTGCCGGCCACGGCGCCGGCAGCCGCTGTCCATTGGCCGCCCGGGCAGCGCCGCGAGAGTAAACTACGCCTGCCCTGGGCAGCGCCGCGGGGTAGCGGGGTGCAGGCTCGGCTCGGCCCGGCCCGGCGCACCCCAAGCAGCCCCTCGGTGACTTACTCGGCCGGGTTGGGCGGGTTTCATTCAGAGGCCACAGCACGGCGAGCCAGAAGTTGCGGGAGGCAGCAGCGCATCCGCGCAGCCCCTTCTGGGGCAGTAAACACGGGAAGCCACCCCCGCGGGCAGACGGGCCGGGCCGGCACTGCCCCCTGACCCAGCCAGGGGGGCTCAGCCAGCGGCGCCGCGCGGGGATGCGGCGGAGCTCCGGGCGGTGCCCGCTGCCGTAGGAATCCTCGCCCAGGCGTGGCGGAGAGGCCCTCACCGGGCCGGCATCGACAGCACGGCCGGCTTCACATCGGCTTCCCGTAGAGACAGCTCGGCTGGCAGAACTAGCCGAGTAAAACGCTGGGGTCCGCGCCACGCTCCGTGTGCTGCCCGGTCCTCTGCCCTGCACCTCGCGGACCGTACCAAACACATGGATGAGAAATTCATCTGAGAATTTGTGTGGCTCACGGACTGATACGCACAAAGCGACAGTGTGAGGCCAGCAGCTTTTGCGTGGCTGCATGGCGATTGTGCTGACGGGTGTTGGAAATGTAGTTCAACTTTTTGGGAGAAGCTCCCTTCCACTACAGAAATCAAACATAGTGTGAAAGCGTACTGCATACACTGACCCTGTGCATTGATTTTCACGAGGGCTTGAATATATGCAACATGAGACCTTCATGGTTTTTAAGCAGAAGACACGTGGCATTTATTCTTGGGGTTAGGAAGAACTAATTTTTTGTGCAGCACTGTCTCTAGGTGGGATGCTGACTTCCAGTCCTCAATTGTCATATTAAAAAAAAATCTGAAAAAATAATAGTTATAATAACAATGAAAATGTATCCTTTTATTTTTCCCAATAAGAGACCAATGTTTGTGTTTCATGATGGCTTTTACACATCCAAGGATTTTGCAGAGTTTATTCCATATGTTCTCAGTCCTGAGCTTTTTTCCGTTGTGATGTGGTTAATTTCAGCATCTTCCCATGGCTTGTCTACTCTTCTTTCATTCCCCACCCCCTTTTTTCAGTATGGCAGAATTATGTTAAATAACTGTGAAATAGTATTTCTTATGTCTGAATAATACAGTGCAGTAAAGTACAAGCTCATATTAGAAAACTAAATTGTATCCATGTTTCTGAGAAAGCATTTTAAATGCTTAAACACATTTTTTTCTTAAGATGTGAGAAAAGTATTGTAAATGCCCCACCGTCTTGTTTGTTGTAAGCGGGGGTGGGTTTGTCAGTGCCTGAATAAAATAAAAATAACAGCATAAACATATTCTTGTAATTAATACATTCTACTTCATTATTTCATTTTCATTGTTAAGAAGTCAGAGCTGACCATCTATCCACTGGGAGTCAGGTGCATGTCAGGTGTCAGAGGCTGGGACACTGGCAAGTGAAGGCACACACATTTCATTAGTCACATATGAAAAGGTTGGCCTAATTTTTAGGCAGAGCTTCCTCCTGTCGTTTCTGGATTGTGGAGTGCTTTGCAGTAGTGGGTAAGCAGCATCCTTTCAGTATGCAGAAGCAGCTGCTGGTAAGAGGCCTAATCCAGACAGTTAAAACTTACATGGTGTAGTTTCTTACACGTCAGTATTAGTGCTATTAGTGCCTTATTTCTTGGATTCCTTTACCCATGTTAATAATTTCACACCATGGAGCCTCTCATACCTCTTCATTGCTAAAATCCTGTCAAAGCAGGTAATTACTGAGCAATACAAATGATGTAGACACTTGATAGTACACATTAACTTCATTTTAAAGGTTGTTTCATTTTGTTGTTAACAGATCTCTCTATTACACTTGATACCTTTGCTGGCCATTTAAGAAAAGAGGCCAAGATAAGGACACCTTGCATGTAATGTAGTTTTTTATAGCTGTACAAAATGGATATACAGTGCTCCTAGGTAGAACAATTGTGTTTTGTGTCTGCTTCATACAGTTACAAATGGCTTGTGAGTTAGTTGCAAGGCAGGCCACCTATTAGGCCTGTAGAAGCACAAGGATTTTTTCATCCTTTAAGAGAGATGAGTAAGCTAAGGTGTGCTGGTATGTTCAGGAAATAGAATGCTTGCATTTCCATTGCCTTTGATTTGTTTTGTCCATAGTGAAAGAGAGAAGTGTATTTTCTTGGGTTGTCAATCCAGGACTTTTTGCAGACACTGAGGTCTTGAAGGGGAGAGGGAGAGGATAGTAAATATTTCCGGGTTTCCCTTTCTCTGTATATGATTTCAAGCAAATTAATCTCTTTGCATGCCCACTTGGAGATATTTCTGGCTTTTATCAGCCACTGTTATCAAGAGTTTTAAGGTGTTAGCAAGTGTCTTTGAGGAATTTTTCAAGGGACAGCAAGACAGCAAGTGCTGAATTTTTTAAAGTTTTTTGCTGATTATTGTTTTAAAACTCCACACAAGTTTTCTGCAAAAATTTGTATCATCAGATGGGACTTTCCTGTCACTTGTGTGTAGCTGGAATTAGTTTTTGAGAGTAATGCCCTGCCCGTACCTTGTGGCAGGTTCTTGTGGGCTGCTGTGCACAGCCAGCGTGCGCTGAAGTCAGTGCAGTTCCGCGCAGATAAAGCGTTTGCTCAGTTGCGCATGCAACGGGATTTGGGGCTTCCAAGTTGCACATCCGTGGCATTTGCGTGAGTTCATCTGGGTTTGCCTGCTTTGCGCTCAACTGGCAGCAGAGTATCTCCCTCCCAACTCTATGTCCCCTCCTAATTAATCCATGGCTCAACATAAAAGACATAAGCAGGCATGTGTCTATGCTCTGTCAAGAGAGAAAAAATATTTCCATTTGCTTCGTTCTTATTTAATAATAACAGGAAAAATAGTAGCATTGATATAAATAATAGTAATGGGGATTTTCTTTCTTTTACTCCCTTCCTTTGGGGCCTGCTATGGAGCTCAGTGATGTTGGGGAGGGGGCTGAGTTGGATCCTTAATCTTCTCTTCTCCTCCTGCCCAGGGCAGAAACTACCTGCCGCCTGTGGAACTGACCTGTCCACTGATAGCTCTCCCGGGCTGAGGTAGATGCATGCGTCCATGGCCATTGTAAATGTATTCAGATAGTAAAAAGGAAGCTTGGACTAGCCAGCTGCAGCCGGAGCCTGCAGGCCCTGGATCCCTTTGAGCTGCTACCATGGCTGACTACAAGTGACGGTTGTCATGTGAGCGGGCAAGGAAGGCCATAAGGCAACTCTGGGAGCATATGCTTTATCTGCGTTAAGCTTTGCACACAGCCTGGGGAGAAGCATGGGGAAGAAAGGGTGAGGCAGATGCAGCCTTATGGAGCATGTCCCACCTCTGTTACTTTTTTCCTGTGGCTTGTGCCCACCCACAGTCCATGGAATAGCGTGGCATCCTCCAGGTTAAAAAACACTGGAGCAGGACAATGCATTAGTGGGCCTATTTTCCTCCCCAATGCACTTGTATAACATGGTAACATTAATAGCAATTTATGTGCAAGCAGTGAAGGGAGGAGGCATTTTAGCTGAACTAAAGCTGCAGAATATTCACTGCAGAGTAGGAACAGAGCCACAGGATCAGTGCAGGACAGCCATTCTTCAAGAACCACACTTCTAGGAAGTTATTGTTCCCACCTCAGCCCCACTTTCAGTTTCTTGAGAACTCAACAGAAGTTTGTACAAGTCAAAGAAAAGGCCAACTTGTTCTGTTGGTTTCTCTGTAGGAGGGCACAGTTACATTCTGACTGTATTTCTTTGTTCCTAATCCTTACTCCTGTTCTTTCACAACATTAAAATAATCAGAGTTGTTTCTTCATAATTTTGAGATTCTGCTTCTGAGTGTTCTTTTTCTATACCTGTGCATCTAATCATCTAACTCCTATTGTCTCCTGTCAACTGGGTTTTTTTGGTGGTTTTTTTTGGTTTGTTTTTTTGTTTCATTTTGTTTTGGGTTTTTGTTTGTTTTTGTTTTGTTTTGGTTTTGGGTTTTTTGTTGGTGGTGGGGTTTTTTTTGTTTTTTTAATGCCTCTTTTTACTAGTGGAGCATTAGTAACTACAACCCTTTAACAGAACCAGGCATTAAGAGCATTAGATCCTACAAGCAACCTCTGGCCTAAGCTGCTAGCACTTTCATTTGACAAGTTAGACAAGAGAGTAGGAAGGGGAACAGACAAGTGAAATGACCTGCCAGGAGTTTCACAGTATGGAAGCAGCAAAGTCAAAAATCAAATCTGAGCTTCTAACTTCCAGTGCATTGCTTCATCCATTTCTTTCTCTGCTGCTCTGAGATTTCTCTTTCATAGTGCCTCCCTTTTTCAGAAAAATATAACTACACCTTGAGGAGCTATTTACAGTTTTTTCCTGTTTCAGAAGAAATGAGTAATAGGTTAGCCAGGACATCCACATCCATTCGAGTCTATCATCTCTGTAAAAAACTGACTCTGCAAGACATTTAGGTACATGTTAAACTAATATATATTAACTAACCATACTAATGTACATGAAGTATACAATGTCTAGAATAGTGAAGCAATTGTCTGCTAATCTCTAAACTCAGGAGATTTTCCTTGTCTTTGTACAAGTATACTGCAGTACACAAAATATGTGAATCAGGCCAGACCTGCTTTCCTCATGCTATGTAGCCCTCTGAGTTAGTCTAGTGCAAGCAAATCAGTTTCCATAGCCAATGACACATGAAAGCAGTGGGTCTGTCATTCAAATCCAGTAACTTGGGATTCCTTCACTTACTGACAAAATCCCTGTTAAAAGCTGGGCCAAAACATAACAACTTCCCCTCAATGCCACATTTCCAATTTTTACAATTCTGCTTTAACTCTCATGTAAACTGCAATAATATTTAACTGCTTTAAGCATAAAATGTAATTGGAACTCATATTTCAATTTTAGATTGTTTGCCCCTTATTACATTTTAGTGCAATCAAGTAGGTTTTTTCCTCTTTCACCCAAGGGTCTCTTTCTCCTATCTTTGTTTCTGGTATTATTTGAGCATTTATTTTTTTGTTTGCTTGTTTTTCCTTTTCTGTAAATGTTCATGGTGCTTTAAAGAAACTAAAATTCTGTTCTAGTGTCATTCTCCAACTTCCAGAATTCCACCAGCGACTTCAAAGCTACCTCACAAATACGTATTTACTTCTGTGTAGAAGGACAAGGACAATCAAGGAGCTAAAAGTTCTTAGTGTGGTAGGGCCGCTGCTTAGCTGAAGAGGATGTTGTTGAGGCTGTGCTTGACAAGTGGCAAGTGCCTGCAGTGGCTCCAAGAGCAGCACCCATTAGGTCTGAGCATGAACCCTTGCAGCTTGCTGAGCTCCCCAGATGCATGTCTCACTGCCCCACTGCCACGCCTGCTGTTATGTCATGCTGAGACCACAGCACACTTTTTTGGCCACACAGTGCTGCTACCATTTGTAAAGTAAACAAAGCAAGTGACCATTTGACCTTAAATAAAAAGAGCATGCATTAGTCATTGCACTGCTGAAAGACAAGGTATTCAACTCTTAACTTGTTATACCTAGGGAAATACAGAGCACTGCAGATATGACATTAGGGATCTTGTTCATCTCTGAGAGGCTTCAAAGAGGCAGAGATCAGAATTTTATTCCTTCAGGTGGTGACTATGTGACACAGTGAAGACAGTGGACACAGTGAAGAAGTCCTGGCTCAGCTCCTGTCAAAGAGACAAAAAGCACCCAATCCAGTGGAGCACAAAGGCAGGGGACCACATCTAGCCTTTCCTTTTGGAAGCATTGCTTTTGGAATTAAAATTATCAGCCTTATAGAAAGATGTAGGGTGGGGAGCAAAACTGGATGGATCTTGAGGCCTTGTAGGAGAAAAAAAAAGAAAAGGAAGGAATAAAATTTCACATCTTGGACTAGTAACACCTACTATAAATATTCTTGCAGGAGCAAGGCTGTGCACTGCTTCAGTGCATCCAGGTGAGAGGCCTCGTGAGGGGAAATTAAATCAGAACATTGCATTGTTTCTGTCCCACTAGGTTCAAATGGAGAAGAAGGTGAAACTTAAGAAGGGCACTTTCTCCTGCTCCTCCCTGTTCCAACATGAGAATCGTTGGCAGGCCAGCCTGTGAGAACTAGCTCTTTTGAAAATATATGGTGTGCCTTCCTGCATGCCTTTCTAATGGGGCTTTTCCCTGAAGTCAGCAGGTTCTCATGGCTTTCCCCAGTGCCAAGTGCTGCAGCAAGGAAGATACTTTACTCTAGAAAACAGGCAAATTCCACACCGTCTGTCTGCCAGCCCTGCTTGGTTTAGCCGTCATACACCCATGATGGGTGTGCATTTCCCTCGTCCTGATTGTCTGCAGCTCTGGCTTAAGCATTTGTTTGTGTTGAAATCTCTGTATCACTAGAAGTTACATCCTTCACTGGTTGTAATGCTGTGTCTCCTCATAATTTTATAAAAGGTAAGTGGTGGAGCTGACTCATATTTTAAGTCCATCAGAAAAAGTCAGTTTGATAATACCAGGCCATTTCTTTTCAAATTACAAAGTTTTTCAGTTGCTGGTTTGGGGGTTTATATTTATGTCTGTGAAGGGAAGGGAAGGTATAAGTACCTACATTTGCATGCAAATGTTTAAATTTTCAAACACTTTCCAAATGAAAAAAAAATCTTTAAAAATGCTCTAACCTGAAACATAGCATTTTTAGTGCACTTTCCTGACCTTCAATGTCAATTTGCTTCAACAAAAGTTTTTGAAAAATAATCAGTCCAGGTTAACACAAGTGATCTGTTGTCATTTTTTCTTTTTTAATAACTTCCAGCAATTTGAAAAATCAGTGGTTTGTATAGCCATGTCTGCATTTTTTTTCAAATTAAAAATTTGCCTTGTGGAAGGCATGCAGAGACCTTTGGTGAGATTTATGGTCTGTGATGAACTGGGTGTTCATAAAGAAACCTTAAATCTGTGACTCTGTTGAAGTCCTACTGAGAAGAACTCAAGACATGCATGCTCAGCAGTGCTCAGATTAATAATTATTTCTCCTTCGTTCTTAAATTTCCAATGACTGTTGCTTCCACTTCACTTTTTCTGCACATATTGAAGTCTTATTTTTGAAAAGTACTAGAGCTCCTTACATCCAAACCTAGGTCCCAAGTAAAGGGAGATTTATATATCTTCTGTTGACTTCGAGGGAACTGTTCATGCACATGACCTTAAGCCTGTGCGTGATCTTGGTTCTTCCAAAAAGACCTGCCCAGAAACAAGTGACTTTGGCTTCAAGGGTCTGTCACTTCTTCGTCTTTCTTGTGAGGCTGGAGCTTTGTGTTGCGACACATTTCTTGCTTCAAAACTTTACAGTCAGTGAGCAAAATCCTGACAGCATGAAAAGCAGTGATAGAGCTCATTCACTACCACAGAATATTCTCCTGCTATCATGAGTTTATAAATACTTGCCAGGATCTCCTTCTTTGCAATACAGATGGCAATAGCTAGACAGAAGACCTGGTGTGAGGTTTCTCATTCAGCCAGTGCTACATACCAAATTTTTGTTAATGGAAAAAATTGAGGGATTTAGTTTGTGTAACATTTGCTTATATCGCTTTAAGTTTATGATCATTTTTATTTAGATTTTTTCTCATTGTGCTTCTGAGTGCATATGCAATGTGCATATGCAATGCTCTCTGTGCTTTTGCTATTTCATAAATAGGCCTGAAATAAGATGCTGAATTTTCCAAAAAGGTGAAGCCTCTCCCTGGCTGCCCCCACAAACGCAAACACAAAGTAGCAATGCTGTGTGAACCCATTCTAAGAAGGGTGCTGTACTAAACCGTAACAGAGTTATTGGAGAGGATCACATTCATGTCAGTCAATACAGGGCAGTCCCCACACTCTGCTTTTCTGCTGGCGTTGATATGATTTAGAGCTCAGCATCTTTGTATCCACACATGCAGGTGTAACGGGCGTGTGTGGATGAGTGGAGCAGAAGCTGTGACCATGCACCCTCTTCTGTTTCTTTTCCTTACCACACAGAGTGTTAAGTGCTGTGGGAAGTGTTATTTCCTTAAGGACAAATCCTCCTAGTATTTTACATCATACTTGACAGAAACCCCTTCACCTTCCAGTTTCAAATGAATACATTTCATTAGAAATTTTTCACATTTTTTATACAACATGTACCAAGCAGAACATTTATCTTCGTTGAATTGTTTGAATTTGCTATCAAAATAAGTAAATAAAAACATTAAGTGTAAATGACATTTCCCTATGGACATTCTCATAAAAACAAACAAACAAACATGCAAACAAACCAAAAGCAAATAAAACCCAAGCAGCTGTCTGGCAAGAGGAATATTGTATGTGTAAAAATATCTGCTTGCTTGTTTCCATATGCAGCTGTTTTGCAGGGAATGGAAATGCTTCTTTGTGAAGGCCTCTAACCTCATACAGGCAGAACCTGATTATGTGAGGTTGGATCCTGGAGCTGTAATACATGTTGGCAAGCACTTTCTCAGCTGGTACAATGACCTAAGTAAATGCCCACCAGCACAAAAAAGGTCCTGACAGTTCCACCTGCTTGTTGATATACTTACAGAGTGAATACTGGACTGAACTCCATTGTACACACAAGTTTACCAGCAGAAAGAGCTAAATACATGGAAATGGGGTAAGCATGCAAGCCTGAATACAGGTTATTGCCAGGGGTAAGTTCAGTTACACAAAACATACATTCATCCAGCATGTTTGTGGGGTTCATCCCATGCACACAGGGATGAACATGACCAAAATACAACAATTTTTCCTAATTTTGTGCCTTTCAACATAGGAAAGCGCATAATTAAAACAAAATATATCCATAAGGATTCAAACATCTAATTGTCAAACCCATTTCCAGAATGTTTTATCATGTTCTGAAATGGGGCAGGGAAAACAAAGACACCATTAAGATACAGTGTACACAAACAGAAATGTGGACTGAAACTTTTGGGCATCAGTTATGACTGGAAAAAACTTACTGGTAATTAGGACAAGAATCACTTCAGCTGTCTGCTAGTTTAATAATTTTAGATGTTTTACAATAATGAATTCTTGAATGAAGTATTTCTAATCCAAGTGAACTGGCAGCAATGGCCTCAAAACAGTGCTGGATGAGAGAGCCTTGTTCCACCTGTGCCTCACTGAGCTGCGTTGAACGTCAGTGCCTCTAAATGGTTCAGCATTTGGATACAGCATATACCTGGGAGACTGTGGGCTTGCACAACCCTTGCTAGCAAAATGGGTAGAGAATAAGACCTCTCCTTTAATGGTCAGGTTAGGCTGAGTCTGTTTGTAATTCCATAAGAAAGTATCTTTCAGGAAAATGAGACTGCAAGGGCCACCATGTGTCAAAACCCAGTTACTGAAGTAGGTAGTTCTATGCTAGGGATTTTTTGTAGTTCTGCTTTTGTAAGTGTTGCCTCTGTATTAGCTTGGTTTGATTTCTAATCATAAGCATTACCCCCTGAGGAAAAAAAGCCTCTCTGACACTTGATATGTTGTGTTTTCTGCTGAGCTGTTCCATCATAGTAGTAAAGGCTGGAACACCCCTTGTCTTCCAAGACACATTCAGGTATGAATATGGGGCACACTCTGCTTCATGTGTTTTCACCACCTTCACTTCCTTTTCTGTCTTTTCTCTGCATTGGTTTTTTACCCTGCTCACACTTGGGTGGAAATTGCCCATTGTTGTTCCCACTTTTTTATTTTATTGCTTTTCTTTTTTCAGAATCCCTCTTTATGCTGAACACTGTCTCTGCAGCACTTTTAATCAAGGAAAAATGAGTTTGTTCACATTTATACTCCTTTATGATTTATGGCCAGTAACAGAGAATCCTTCCTCAAAAGCAGTTTTTGTATAATCAGCTGTGATGGTTTAATGAAAAGACCCAAAAACTTTTTAGGCATTTTCCTGTTACCATGAATAACAATGCACTTTCTGCAAAGGTGGTATTAGATTTTGGTTAGAAAATTGTGTGGATGCTACCTTCCCTGTTACTGCTCATCACTTTCCCAAGAAAAGGCCTAGCTGGTGAAATCTTGTTGCTGTTTTTGTTAGAATACAACCTCTCATTTAAAATATTTCTTTGACCTTTGTTCTCCAGCTTTATGCAGAGCTTTTACAATGACACTCAAAAAAGTCCCAAGTGTGATTTTGTCAGATTGTCATCCCTGCACAGAGATCTGTGGGAGTAGCCTGCTTTCTTGTGGCAGTAACCAAATATGTATGTTGACAATGGAACTAATTTCTGTCTTTTGCAAAACTTCTGTGTGCTTTGAGAAATTTTGTGTATTGCTAGATAGTCTGTTTTACACTGAACAGGCATGTGTGTATGTATGAAAAAAAGAGGGGAAAAATATCCTACAATATTAAAAAATTTCAATATGTCAACTGTCCTAGACTATTTTTGGATTCCTTTATGCATGATGTAGTATTTTAGCATAATAATAAGATGAAGGTCAATTTCTTTAGGTGTTCTTTCAGAAGCCCTCATTTTCTCACAATCCACAGATTCAGAGATAATACAACAAGGATGCTAGCACAGGCTGTTTCAGAATTTAGCCTTTCACAACACATGATGCTTGATAATAGCATCCTGTTGGTCTTTGTCCTCTGTATTAGGCTCTGTAAAAAGCTGTTAGGAAACAGTTGTAGTACTGGACACTGATGAAGGCATAGGATGCTGCTGTGTCTTTTCTTCAACCAGAGATTTTATGGAAGTATGAAAGGATTATTTCTTATCTCTGGCTAAATCTATTCCCCAATGCTATCAAACTAACACCTTTCTTTAGTATAATACATACCTGCCTTTGCAAATATTCTAAAAACAGTCATCCATCATGTTGTAACAGAAAACTAACCATCAAGAAGCAGACTTCCTAGATTATCCTCCAAGGGTGGAATTCAGTTATGCAAAGGAACAAAACAATGTTTATGTACCATCCAAGTTCCTCGTAGTCCTGTTTGTGCTGACTTTTTACACACGGGTAAACTGTACCACAAAGAAAATATTTTTGATGGTGTCTCAGTGCCACAGTCAATTAAATTTTGTCCATAGGACCCTTGTCAATATTGTGTGTGGAAGACAGAAGAGATACCGAGTGGAGTTTTATGCCCGGTGGGCCTGGCTGATGCCCAGCTGAAGTCAGGGGAACTTTTGCAGCTCCTTCCAAAATCAACAGAATGGCTCCTTCACTCCCTCCCTATTTCTCTTGCTAAGCCACAGTTTTCTGATATTTTCAGACATTTGTGCTCTCCAGCTTGGAATCCTCACAAGGTTGGGTTTCATATCAAAAGGTGTCCCTCATTCTTTTAAATTTGAATAGACAAAAGAGAACCAGGTGAGTAATTTTTTTCCTTGCTAATCCTGATGGGATGCTGAAGGTCTGCCAAAGATTACTTGAGGTTTCCATGGATAAGGTGTGAGTGAAGACTGCAGCAGTTTGAAGTGGTGTGAAACAAAGTGGTGTGTTGGTTTTGTCGGTTTTCTTCTGAATTCACTGGAAAGTAGCACCATCCTAGTACCACTCCCTCAGCTGTTTGTGTTTTAGCAGTGAGTGCCACCTAAGTAAAAATCCTTCATATTATCCTCAGTAAACGACCTCTCATAGTCCAAAGCAATCTGTTGTTCCAGAAAGGTTCCCATGTCCTTGTAGAGAGCTTACAGCACCTTGCAGACCTGCTACTGAGCCTTTAAAGTAAACAGAAAATCTCTCAGTGATCCCAAGAGTTTAGACAGGGAGCCATGTGGACTGCACAAGACAGGTAGCACCATCAAAAGCGCCTAATAATTACTGACAGTCAGTAGGTCTTAGTCTCCAAATAATTTGGATGACTCTGAAAATATTTATCCCAGGGCTGGCTGTGCATTCTCAGCAGTACAGAGCATATAAATGGTACTCAATGAATAATATAAAAATTCTTCTAAGTACAAAAATATTTCTGTTCAGGAAAATTATAATTTTATGCTTTTCTATTTTTTTTTTTTTTGTCAATATCTTTGTAAGCATCCCTTTGGCTATAGTATTTTCTTAAAGTGCAAATATGTACTATGTGTCAAAATAAAATATTTATTGAATACATTTACTTTGTGTCTGTTGAGTTATGAGTGGATTCTAAAGTGCTTCTTTGTTGCACCTGTTGAGGCCATTTTACATTTTTTCTTGGTTGGAGACAATGAAAATTTGAAGCCTCACAGTTCTGCAAAAAGAAATAATTGAAGAGGATTTGAATTTTAATTGAACACAAGCATTCACTGTTGCTGGCACTCCAAGAACAAACACAGGACCACTTAAATCCTCAAGGTGGGGATAGTTGTCTCTACCAGAACCAGTCCTCATCTGTGTGGGCTGATATAAAACAGTATTGCAGACTGATGGGTGCAACTTATCCAAGGATGCCTGAACTGAACTGTGACTTTCCTGGTGTCCCCAGAGGGGCAAAGCCCAGGGATTGGTTCCTTTGCTTCTCTCATTCTTGCAATAATCCAAGGAGATGAGTGTGAGCCAGTGGAGGATGGAGACTCTCACACCATGACCCGCATCCCCCAGACACTAGAATGGTTTTGTAGATGACTATGACATTACTGAAGGTATGGACCCCTATGACCTCTGAGAAGAAAAGGGAATGTACCTTTTCCCAACCCCCAGGGAATCTGTATGGTAGCTGAGAAATTGAAGAAAAATCTGGCATTGGCAGAAGTTCAAAAACCAGCCTTCAGTCCCAATGACTGGTCCTTCCTGTCAGAGAAGCTTACTGCTAGGCAGAGGGGCAAGCTGGCATTCAGAGACGGACAGCAGCAGATACTTATATTGGGTTTATCTCATGGAAAGTGATGCAGTTGATGACAACTCATCAGGAAGCAGTGAAGGCACCTTCCCAGAGCCTCGATGTCCATGTAAGCACCACCAGAGTGGAGATGGGCATTGCCAGCTCAGACCTTGGCTTTGTGTGTGACTCCCCCTGGAGACGCCTGGCACTGCAGCTATTGCCATCTTCTGGGGGTGCTTCACGAGGTTGCCTCAGTCTTCACTCCTTGGCTTTCCCTGAGTATCTGTTAAAAGAGGCAGCCGTGAGAAATCTCAAGTCTCTTGCAAGAGGTGAAGGACAAACAAAGGCATTTTTATCCACTTATGTCCTCTAATTCGGATTAAAAATTTAGACCTTTGGGCACAGTTTTCCAAGGAGAATCTATGAATGATTAACTGGGCCTGTGTGCAGACTCACAACCAAAGGGTTTGTGAATGTGGAGATTCAGTTGCATTGTAGCTCTCTTTGTTAAGTGATTGGGTCCTTTGAATATGTAAGCAGCAGATTATAAGGCCTAGAACAAGTAAAATTAGGTGGTGATTCAGTTTAGGCTGGATGTCCTTCAGCTCCTTCTGTAAGTGGTGAAGAGACCTAGAGGCTCCCCTTGGACCTGGACCCACTCTGGATTTCTTTTGGTGGTTACTCAGCTCCCCTTACTGTCTACATACAGAATCTGGTGAGAGTGTCTTTTGTCAGAGTTATGTATGTGCCTGAAGTGAGTGGTGTCACAGTTCCATGTGGCTTTCCTGTATGAAGACTTAGAAGAACAGAGAACCTAAAAAATGCTAATTCCCTGCCTACCTTATTTAAATTTCCTATCTACTGGATTTAAATTAAGCATACAGGGATGACTGCCTCAAATAATCTAGTTTGTACAGTTCAAACACATTCTTCAACCCAAGACCCAATTCAACAACCATTTTATTTCCTCACCCTGTTACAATCATTGCAACCATCAATACAATGCAAATATGCTTAATCTAACACAGGACACCAATTGTTTTTACTGATGCAGTGGGATATTGACTGCCAGAGGATGGGAATAAAGGTCTATCAAACTGAAGAGAGCAAATAATGACTGGTCCTTCAAACGATAATTCTAATACCTGAAAAAGCAAAGAAGCATCAACTCTTTCTTTTATCTTTTTGTATCATATCATACAGAAAGAGGTCTTGACATTCTTTGAAAGCTACTCAGAAGCTTCCACATGAGTTTTGCATAAAGAGCTGCAGCTGACACATAAAAAGGTCTTTAAAAACAATTCTCCAACTGGGGCTAGAACCACTGGGATTGAATAAGGTAGTCTTTAATTCTGCCTCCCCCCCCCCCCAAAAAAAAAAAAGCTATGGATAGGCAGAATGTTTGCAGAGTTTGGCTAGACCTTGAGAGCTGTTCTTGTTTGTTTAATGTGTTATAAGTGGGATTTAGCTGGCTACAGGTATGAGCTTATGCAGTTGCCTGTGTGATCAGAACCTGTGTGGCTGATTTCGAAAAGATTTAACATATGTGCACACTTTGCAGGCAGAGGCTTCATATTGAAATAGATGCACCTCTGTGAAAAGTTGAGCATATCCACAGGCTTTTGCAAGAAGGGTCGGATGCTGTGAATATGTGCAGGAAATCTGTTTAGTACCTCCTCAGTTTACTTCAAACAGAAACTGTGTTAAAACATCTATCTGTATTGCTGTAGAATTATACTGTTAGCTGTATAAAAAAATAACATTTTCTTGCAAAAAAATTCCACTTGTTTTAGCAGATTTTTTTTCTTTGACAGAAAATGTATTGATCTGATCCTGGGAAAGTGAATGTAGTGCTCAACAGA
This sequence comes from Pomatostomus ruficeps, assembly GCA_013400735.1. Taxonomy (NCBI): domain Eukaryota; kingdom Metazoa; phylum Chordata; class Aves; order Passeriformes; family Timaliidae; genus Pomatostomus; species Pomatostomus ruficeps. The sequence goes on along the minus strand of VYZT01059058.1, from coordinate 110,283 downwards.
ACAGTTCCTGCCATATAATTTTGATGTTCATAAGGTTGTGTAATATTTCATATGAAAAGACTCTGTCAACTTCCACTGACTGTTGAATCTTAAAATGATTCATCCACACAAATATATTTTTCAGGAAAGCTTCTGAAGCAGAAAACTGACCTTGTTGCAAAATAACAATTTAATTAATCGTATGTTTATTGTAGGAGTATGTACATCTCTATATATGTTTATTTTCTATTTTTTGGTTTTTGTGGCTCCTGTGGAAATACAATGTTTAACATAATATGGAAAAGGAAATTCATTAGAAATAATATATTTTGAAGAATAAACTTGTAAAAGCATGTATTTCTGTATTGTAACCTTACTGTTTACTTATAACTAAAGACATAATGAAAGTTAATGTGTGAAATAGTTATAATTGTAAACATTTCTCACTTCTGAATAATTCAAACTTTATATTTCCAATCATCTCAGTCCAAGTTTTGTCTTCAGATTTCCATCTCAGTATACCTGAATGTTTTTGCCAGCCAGATTTCCCATGTACCAATGGAAAATTTGATTTCTATTCCTGCCTTTTACAATTTCTCTTGCTCTTCATGGAAGAACCATCCATAAAAAACTGTGAGGGGAGAGACTGATTCCACTGGCAGCAAATTAAGCTTTTCCCGTTAGTTCCCTGAAGTTAGAGGTTTCAGTCTCAAGACATAATTATAGGTAAGGATGGGTATGTTGAGGCTGGTGTTAGGCCATTGGCTTCAGGGGGGACACATTTCATCCTCAAACGTTCTATTTCTGTAATGTTTTAAAGTATTTGTGTGATTAGATGTATACAAACATACACACACAAGAGGCTCCTCTCACTCACATTTAATTTGAGAGAACATGTGGTACACTCAAAGTAAGAGTGCATGAAGATGGTGTTCTTTGGTTGTTTTTGTATGTCTAAATACAGATATAACTTGCGATGACATTTTCTTATTTTTTTTACGCTCACTCAGTTAAAAACAAACAAATAAACAAACAAAACTTTTTTCAGAAACAGAAAGACTTGCTCCAGCTTGTCTCTGACTGTGTTGTCAGGACCACTGTCTCACTCATGTGTGATGTTATGTTTTCCCATGAAGCTTTCATAGGAGTTAAATGTAGAAACTTTAATACATTTCTTAGTCCTACACCAGTCATTATTTTAGAAACTTACAGCCAAATTTACTAAGTGTTAAAAAGGTCGTTGTTGCATAAAGCCATGATTTGTCTAGAATAGATATATGGTTATTTTAAAATCTTCTAGCCTTTAAGCCAAGCTTACAATTTTGTGACTTGCTGCATGTTCATATGTTGTAGTACTCAATTTGAAAGCTGGGCAGACTGGAGGTGAGTGCAATCCAAATGTGCCAATCCAAGTGAGACCAATTTGGAATATTGTACCTAGAAAAAATCAAAATCATAGAATAACCAAGTTTGGGAGTGACCTCAAAAATGTAGGCATGTTTTTATATCTGCCCTTAAAGAACAAAAGAAGGCCCAGCACAAGTATTGTACATTACTAAAATATCTTGACATCATTAAACTGGATTTAAAGTGGTACAAAGGCCCTGAAACAGTCTGATTGACTTCACCTTTGCTGACACTGAGCTATGGATTTTCAAAATGAAGCACCATAAACCTCTGCAAAGCATGTAAACATGAAAATTTTAGCAGACATTTTCCATGAATTGTCTACAGATAGAGACAAAAAAAATATCCTGTAGGTTTTGGTGCACAGACAGTCTAATGCTGATGCAGTAGCTGGATGAAACCAGACCCATCACATTAATATGGATTCTAATCAATAATAAGATGGAGCAGAGAAATATATTCCAATACTGACTGAGTCCTTCACTGTATAATTTTTGTTGCCATTTAGAGTCCATGATAAAGAATTTCAGTTCACAGATGCAAAGACCTTTCAAGAGAGTGATGGTACAAATTAGGCACCTCAGAAGCACTGACCTAAAAAAAAGCTACTATTCCCCTAAATCTAACTTTTGAGGTTTCTTCCTTATTTAAGGGCTATTTCCCCCTGTCATTATTCTAATTTGTGCCAAGGAAAAGTGCTGTGCTGCCCAAGAGGAAGGCTGTAGCTTTTTGATGAGTCCAGCTGTTCTAAGCAACCTGGACGTCTCCTGGTCCTGTTAAGTAGTTGTATGTTGTCTCCATAGACCTACTGGGTCATGGATGCTCTTTGATTGTTTTCTTTTACTTTCAGTTGCTAAATCAGTTAAAAGAAGGAATGATATAACACTGTCCTAAGATCACTATTCCAAGTGAGCAATTGCTGCTGTAGTTGCCATAGGGATACTGAATGAATGCAGATGAAGTAGGAGATATCCGGAAGGCTCTGTGAACATGAGTTTCTCTTTGGCAGCCCAGTGTGACCAAAAGCTGGGAGATTTCTGCTCTTCTATGGTGCTGGGCGGAAATGGCCATCTGGCTGTCAGTGTGCTGCTTTGGCCAGAGACGTGGTCACCTTACTCACTGTTAAAAGTGGAACTTGGACTCTTAGGTGATTTTGAAAACATTAGCACAAGTTTCCTAGGAGCAATACTTAGAAACAGCTACTTGCTGTGAAGACTAAAATACCACCAATACTGCATTCATAATAAATCCACCAAGAAGAAGTGTGGAAGCTGCATACATATGAGACCAAGTGGTGCATTTGGGGATCAATAGAATCTAATCTTAATAAACTAATATTTGGAGAGGAATAGTTCCTCTACAGAGGAAGGAGCTGTTACATAGAAGGTGTTCAACAGTATGACAGAGACAAACAATCTTGGTGTGGATAAGGACTGATAAGTGAGCTGCCTCTCAGTTCAGCTTGTCGATGACATGGGGTGAAGGTGGTCAGCTGCATGGACAATAGTGATCATTTTTAGTTCAGCTGTGCATTTCTTCTGTTCCAAACAGTACTTAATCAAGGCACTAGTCATTATGGATATAGCCTGTAAATGCAATGTCTTTCTTGCCTAAACATCCTCAGAAAAACACTGGTGAACTTACATGATAACTTGGTGACACACACCAGCATGCACAAACTCTTACCTTTGGAGCACCATTTTCTCCCCATCCACTGATGGAAAGAGACGGATCTTATAGCCTGAGGCTCTTCAGATTTATGCTTTCCACTGGAAGCTACAGAGAAAGACCGATGACATTAATGATGAAAAGAATCAACTCTGCCCTCAGGTGTTTATTCACAGTTGTATGTAAGGACTGAGTTTAGTACTAAATTATTTGGTTAAAAATACACGAATAAGTACAGACTCAGATTGTACATTTTTTGACATGGACACAGCTCATAATTATTATGGCATGACTAGAGCCTTGGCTATTCTGAATGGATGTATTTCAGTTGTCTCCAGAGAAATTGTAGTGATTTGCTTCAGGTCACTTAGACTATCAGCTCAGACTTTCAGAGCCCAAAATGCGAATCTGTGCTGGGAAAAAAACATGCTGGCTGGGTGTAGGCTGCAAATCTAATGCTATTTCAAAGTGGTGTTATCCAAAACATTGTGCATTGGATATATCAACTATGTACGATACTCTTGAAAGGATTAACTCTAGGTGGTATACCCAAGTTTGAGCTAGGATAATTAATTTGAAATAGTGAAAGGTATGAATGGGATTTTATGCAAATGGATGTATACATTCCCCAACTAAATGGAATGAATTAGCAGCCAAGGGGTAATCGGAAGACTTGTGGCTCATTGATAAATAAATACACAAAATCTAACATGTCTTGCTCTAGAGTGGACTAGATGGCAGTAGTTTCTCTATTCCCACTCACCAAAATACTGCGTGTCCTTCCTATTCACAGCACCTCTAAGCTTAAAGCTCTGCAACTTCTAAAATGTCCTCCCCCTCCTCCTTTTTAGGGTTATTATGGTATTATTAACGCTATGAATTAGTACCTTTCAAAGTTGTCTGATGGAGGTTAATTAATCCCTTTTAAACCACTCAAGACTTAATTGAAATAAACAAACATTATCATATCTATCTTCCAGCTGAAGGAGGTGAATCACAGAAAAGTTAAGTTGCTTCTAAAGTCATAAAACAAGTCAGTAGGCAAATCAGGAGGAGAGGTAAGCAGCCCTGGACTTCTAGACTCCCACTGTAATGATTACATTAGCCTGACTTCCTAGAAGCAGTATGTCTGAATGAGATACTTTTATTCAAAGGACTTCTCAATTATATTCACATTTAGGCTTGATTCCAGTATTGCTGTAGCCAGTGGGAAAACAGCAGCAGAAGATTTTGGTGCTAATGTGTCCTTTTCAGTGAAAGGAAAGACTACTGTGAGACAGTGTGGGTGAATTAATTTTCCTAATGGGGTATTTTTTAATATTAGCAGGTGTTAATATTACAAACTTGCAAGAAAGACCAGGTGCTGTCTTCTGGTATGATCTCACCTTCCTTGTAAATGAGCCTGTAACTCGTCTCTGAGCTGTGTGGTCAGACACACCTCCCTCCGCCCACTCTGCTGGACTATCCAGCCTCAGCATATCCATACACAGGGATAACAGACAGGTAGAGATGGGGAATACTGGATGCCAGAAGGGTCCCTTGACCATTCCTTGCAGTTGCTGTGGACCCTCTCCTGCTTTCAGTGCTTGATGACAGAGTGCAGAGAAGACAAGCAGGCAGGCGAGTGTGGAGGAAAGCTGCAGTCACGCATGGGTGGTGATGCAGCTCCTGCCTGGGGACTGATGGAGGGGGGAAGGCCCCCGAGATCTGGAGGCTGTTGCAAGTGACCCCAGCCAGCAGGGAGCAGGGTATGCTGCAGGTTCTTCAGGGACAGTGGCCTCTGCAGGATTTATGCAGAGTACCTAGCCTCAAACCAACCCTTGGGCTCCACAACAGACTGAAATAACACGGGCACCAGCTTTCTAAGAGAGGCTGAACATACCCTCCATCACCCCAAGGAGCAAAACCATACTGGGGCAGGTCTACCAGGCCTTCCTCCTGCTGCCTCCCCAGGGCAATAGGAGAACCATCTGTACACCACTCTGATATGTCAGCACTAAACACCCAGTTTGTACACGACATGCTTTATCTACCATTCTGTACACAGCCTATTGACACATGACAGTGACAGCAGGACCTCAGCAATTTTCCTGATTTCTCCTGTTTATTCCTGATTTCCACTGGCATAAGAGAAGTGGATCATTGCTAGGCAGCTTTTTACACAGTAACTGGACCAACGGTGGAAAGAAAAACAGCTTGCATTTAATTTCTGCTTGAAAAATGTCAGTGATGGAAAGGCCTTGTGCTAAACTTCTGGAATGGTAGACTTTCAACCTGCTGGGAGTAGTTTAGACCAGACAATTGAATAACCCTTACTATTAAGAGCAGATTTAAAATATCTTAATCAATGCAATCATACACACAAAAATTTCAGTGTAGCTGTAATCCTCATTAGCACATGACACTGTGCCTAATTTCGCCTGCAATTACCTGGATAGACTGTGTAATTATGCCATATAATTACTTGTGGGTTTTACAAATGAAGTTGTGTGTCTGTAGCTCAAGATGATGTCAACCGAAGTCCTCTGGTGCATTTTCCACCATACACACGTTCTTTTTTTTAAAAAAAGCAAGGGCCAGAAGTTGAAAAAAGTCAACCAAGACTGCAAGAAAAGAATTAAACATTTTAGTTTAGGCAGTGAATTTTGCTTTAGGAGGTTTGGGTTAATTGATGGAATTTATTGGCAGAAGCTTGTTTAGAACCTGTAAACTATCATAAATGAAACCTGTTATTGCTGGCATCTATCAAACCTCTTAATATGCTCTAGGCTCTCTCTGAAGGCATAAAGAGATGAACAAATAGGAAATTCCCAGGCAGGAAATAATACCAGGCCATGTTCTCGGCTGTATCTAAATCTACTCAGTGCAGCAAATAGCAGGAATTACCCTGGTGTCAGTTGTAATTCCCAAATACACTGTGATAACCTGTTTCAGTCTCCACATAGGTTTACAATACAGACCTTATCATAGTTTACAGTACTGAAAAACAAGACTACCTCTAGAGGCCAGCTGTGTCAACTCTGGCTGCTGGACTCCTGCCCAAATTGTATAGGCAGTGCACAGATATCACCCGTGAAGACAAAAGGCCTGGTAGGCCATTGCCTTGTATCTTACTCTGGCCTCTAATTGTGTTTGTTCAAACAGAAGCGGGTTTAAAATGCCACAGGTTTGATTGCACTGGTCTGCAGTCCCATGCAGGAAGTGGGAGGAGAGTCTGACTGCTCTGCGTTAATTTGTCGTTCAAAAAAAAAAAAAATAAACAGGATCTCAAAGAGAACTATATTAAAAATATATTTCATATGACCTCATGCAAAACATTTTATTCCGGGTTAGCATCTTTTAATCATTTTATTGTTTCTTCAACAAGAAGAAAGCAGTTTTATAACAAAAGCAGTTAGACAAAAGAATTCAGTTGGAATAAAACTTGCCAAGAAGAAATGCAGTCATTCAGTAATGCAGTGAAACAAAGTCAAATTCACACCATGTTTTCCTCATCCCAAAAACAAGGTATGTGCCAAAACAAATTTTGGTGATTAATATGCTCAACAGTAGTGCCAGGTCAGCTTTATTTTTAGTAAGTAACATAGCCCTTAAGTTCCTACAAAACAAAACCCATTGCAGTGAGTGCAAGCTCAGCCCTAAACACACGGGACAAAAGGTGAGGTAAATGGAGAGGGAAGCCACCTACGGAGCTGTAATCCCAACCACTGGCTCAGCCTTTAGAAAATTATGCAGTTCTAATGGGTGCACTTTCCCTGGGAAGTGCGAGTAGCCCAGTTGTTCCTTGTGTGAGGATCTTCTAATGGTTGCAGGTAGCTGCATCTTGCTCTCTGTTGGGGGTGAAGGTGTTTGGACAAGATGAAGAGAGAGAATATACAAAGGAAATGCCCAGAGACAGAAATTGCAGTACCTTGCCTATATAATGTGACAGTTAATGTCAGTCTAGAAATCTTAACATTTGGATTTGTGTATGGGCTCTTGGTAGCCCATTAAAGAAAAATGAAGTAAGGTGAACCACCGTCATTAGTTTTCTCTGGATGCTAAATCACACCAGAGTCAGCTGAAGCCAAAACGTGCTTAATTAAAAGGACACTGTAGGAGTCTTAACCCCAGTGCTAGTCAATACATTCTCAAAAATATTAGTGACATATTTGTAGAGACATAAAAATCTAAGGCAAACTATTTTGCCATTTTTCTGTGAACATCTATTTATACTTACACCTCAGAATTCCTGAGCAATTTGACTCCTAGTTTAGATTACAATTTGCTTTTTTTTCTTTCTAATAGCCAAGGCTGATATTTAAAAAGGCATTTTAAGTGTTTACTTCTTAGACAGTTTTAAAAATATATCCAAGGTCCTGGTTTTGATGTAGAAATAAGAGTTTACAGTATCGTACTGGGTAAAGTTTACAATGAAATCTCCTGTCACTAAATCTGTGGCAAAGTGACAAGATCCATTTCATGCAGTAATTTAAATTTGTATATCTCAAAGCCCTTGAGGAAAGGGGCTGTAATCATCAACACTGATGATCACTGTTGATGGGGAACCGCAGGAGATAAAGGGACTCAGTGAAGGTCATCCAGCCCGCCAAGACCTGAACTGCACCCTGCTCTCCTTGGAGCGAGGCCAGCACTTGCTCCCATGGGTGCTGCTGTGCTGCTGCTTTCACAAGTTGACATACAGATTTTTTTTGCTTCAGGTAGTTTGGAGCTAGGAGTGCAGCCTTCAGCCACAGTGCATGCACATCCTCCCCACCCTGATCCATGCTGTCTTTTTTCCTCTCCTCCCACATTTACTTGTCTGTGATAATTTTTTTACAAGGATTTGCTAGAAGCAGTGATTGATAATGGGAAAGTACTATGAAGGCTGTAACAAACAAAAGATATCATTTGGGTTTAACTGATGTATTCATCACCTTGCTTTGCATAAAAATCCTTGTGTTCAGCTCTCTTCTATCATGGCCAAACAGGTCATACCATCTCTTTAAAAAATGTATCATTTTACCAGATAGTTTTCCTTCCCTCATCTTTCTCCTAGAAGGTTGCTCCAGAGCTTCTCTGATGCAGGAGTTAGAAACTGTCTGTTGTCAGCTTACTCATAGCTAGTTTTGGACCATCTGTTTCCATGCCAGCATTGCCCTTTGGGTTAAACACGCTCCCAAGTTTTATGTGTCTCTGAGTGTATGCCCCCCGCAAGCCTATGTTTTCTATACTAAGAGAAACTATATAATGCATTAGTCTAATGAACACAGAGCAAAATGACTTCCTTCTGCTCCCCTTATCTCTAGCTAAATACTATTTAGGTGGCTTAAGTAAGATATACACTATGTAGTGGTTCTTGGCTCTGTTGTGCTGTGCATGGACTATTACACCTCCATGGGAGATGGCAAAAGGGAGATCTTGCAGGAGTTTGGGATTGCCATGATTGTCATCCTGCTCTCTGATTATGATTTTTCCAGGCTGAATCAATTTCTTTCCTCCACCACACTGACACAAGCATGGATCCCTGTCTCTCCTGGATTGCCCTCTGTGTGTCCTCATAGTAGTTAAATGCCACAGCTCCTTTTATGTGCTGCTCAGTGGAGGCTTTCTGAAGCTAACTTGGAGATCCTGCTGCCTCTCTGAGACATGCTCCAGATTAATTCTGAGTATACTCTCCAGTTATTGCTCTCTCCTTTTTCTCTGGATGACCTAAGAGCCTGTGGCTAACAAATGCCATAGCCTCTCTGCTATGGCATTTGTTACAAATTCAGTAGATCTAATACCCAGTCTTTTCTTTGAGAAATTTGCTTTTGAAGTTGTTTGTTTTCTGTCTATGCCTTTGATGGATTTCTAGCTCTCACTGCCATGTGCTGAGATAGAGGTAGCTTTTGTACTGAGTATCTGCAGTTTTGCATTGGAGATCTGTATACTTTTTCTGACCAAATCCTATGTAAGCAGGTGAATGTGTCTCCCTTATTTCTTATTCCACTGGACATTTCCTTGACATTGCAATGCTGATGATTTGATTTATTTCTTGAATTCTTTCTGCCTTCCAATAGCATGTCTGAGTCTCAAGGGAAGGAGTTTCCCATCTGCTCTCTGAAACAACTGGCTGTTCACCCCATGGTGTTGCTGAGCTCTCCTCCCATCTCCTTTGTAGACTCTTTGGACTCCATCATCAATTCAGTTTGGGTACTGTAAAACACAAGTATTGAACTATAGAGTGTGTCCATGACTATATCAGCTCTGCCCCAGCAAATTGTTATGAAGCTACAGATAAACAAACAGAAAATTTTGCTAAATTAGGATGTGCCTAAAGAGAAATTCAGGATTCACAAAATGGTGAATCACGGGAAAATGTGGATAGGCCCGCCATCTTGTTCTAAAGAAGCTAGGAATTATTAAAGAATAATTGTATTTTAGAATGGAAAACCAACTTTCCAGCATAAATTCCTTGCACCTAGTATACAAATCCAAGCCAGCATTTGTCTGACTAACCCATTATCAGATCCTTGGTAGAAGATGGAGATTTGCTTTTGCTCTTTCTTTTCAATTTATTGTTTAGTAGCATTACTAAGAGGAAGAATGAAAAAGGAAAAAAGAGAAAAAGGAAAAGCACATGTAAGAAGAAATTTCAAAAATACCTCAAACCATCAAAAGATACCTGTTCCTCTTAACAGTGAAGAGTATTTGGGGATAAATAAAAAAAAGTTTCTAGAAAGCAACACTGCTGTTATGGCAAGGCTATCAATCCAAGGTAGGACCTATCTATATATTATATAGATATCTGTGGTATAGATATCTCAGCTGCAGATATCCATAGCTTAACAAATCATTCCACGCTTCCTCTGAGTCCACAGAAGGCAAAATAGGCACATCGAGGCCGTGATTCATTGCATCTACTGTAGGTCTAAAATAGGTCATATAAATCACATCCTGTAAGTGTCTGATTCCTTCCATTGGCTGTAAAGAAAAACTGGTCTGGATGCAGGTATCTATACCTTGTAGACCTTTGAAGATACACGGAGTGGGTGTCAGATCAGACTCACAGTGTGCTTAAGTACAAAGAGATTCAGAGAGAAAATCTGGGGGCAAGAAAAACAATCAAATATAGTCAAGAAACGTTAGGACAGGTTGATCATAGATTAGTCAGAAAAAACACACAAGTTGCAAGGCATTGCAGCTTGGACCATCTGACTGTAGAAAATGAATATGATGGACGTACTAAAGAGACAGAAGAACAGTGTTAGTAAAAGATTACAAAACAAGCATCTCCCTAATTTAGTCCATGTCCATACATTCCTTCATACCTGCAGCCATACTTTTACCTTGTTACTAGTGATTTTTGCAAGAATTAACTGAAGTCTGAATTTGATCTTTTGGGACAAAATTTTGCATCTCCACTGAGTCCACAGTGTCTTCAGCTGATCCAATGCAAGTTAAACCACCCCACATCTAGATAGATTTAAAATGTCCTGGTGTCAGTGGAGGTACAGTTTTTGATCTGTGTACATGGTCAATTTTTGCCTTGGCATTGGTCCTTTTCTCATTTATTCTCTAAAAGTAGTTCTGCTTCTCTTAGAGTGGTGGCACCGGAGAGGTCCCTTCAGAAGGGAGAACAGCAAGCAGCTGTTGATGTATGTCACATGGTCATAGAGTTCACTGCTGGGTTTGGTCCAGAGTCTGAAAAAAACGAATGGGTTATTAATTAAGGAACTGTTCTGCAATTTACTATCTCACAGATAATAACCTTAGCAGGATAGAAAATATTAATGCAAACTACCAGATTGTTTTTAAATGCCTTCAGACCATCTGCACAGATGTCATGTAGTGTACAAGTACAGGGAGGTTTGAATTTATCTTAAGAGATTTAACTTGCTTTTCCCCAAAAAGTAAAAGTACTCACAATAGATTTTCTTCCAGAAAATAATTAACTCAGTCTTAATTTTTGTTTCAGTTTGGACTGACAGCTCTTTACCGTGTATTCTTTTCTATAAAACCTCTCAAGGAATTTCATAATTCCAGAACAGCTTTTTTATTGACATCCCTTTTCTCAGAGTGCTCTTTTCTTGATGATTTGGCTACAGTTTTAGATCATTTATTTTTATTGATAGTGAGACTACTCCATTTGGTTGACTTTTTCGAACATTAGCTGCTATAACTGTCGTTTAGACTGCCAAGGTTTCCTCATTTACACAGGAAGTCATCTCATTCACCTCTCTAGGAAAAGGCAGGTCAGATCTGGAATTTGCTGCTCTCAAGGAGAAAAAAGAGGAGAAATGGTAGGACCACCTCATTGGAACAGCTCTTTCTGACTTACAGCTGTCACTACTGAGGACTCAGGGAAGACAGGCAAGGGCAACTACCCTCCATGTTATCATCTCAAACCTTCTTACAGAAAAATGATGATGTAACCTTTAATCAAAAATTATTTCTTACCGGTCCTTTCTATGATTCAACACTGAACTGTAGCAGAACACTGTCAAGCTTTGGGCATCTCCTAGAGCATTTGTGAATCAAGGATTTCCAGTGGGTAGATGGAAAAGCAAGGCATACTGAGGATGTGGGATAAGCAGCCAGTGACAACAAACAAATGACTGCCTGTGATTTTGGTGGATGGGATTTGGTGCCCACAATGGTTCTCTATCCTCTCTTTCTCAGACTCAAATCTCTAACGAATCCAGAAAATTGGATCTGGCTCTTCAGGGAAGGAGAAGAACAGTTTTAGAAAACAGACTAGGCTTATCAGCTGTAGATAATAGCGTTTTTTTTCTTATATTTTTCAGCATCCCTGTTTATGAGGCCACCACAAACTCTTATTAGGCACAGATCATTGGGCATGGGACAATTAATTAAAAGTGTCAGAAAGTTCACCTCATTTCAATTAACCACCACTCTGATCACCACACATAGCTTTCTACTGGGAAAAGGCTGTAAATTATTAAAAATGAAGAAAACAGTTGAGTTTTGAGGTTTTATCACTAGAAATTAAATTGCTATTTTTCAAGGATGCATTTTTCTTTTGTTAAAAGTTACTGAAAATAATAACTGGTTTTGTGTTGCTCAGATACTTACTATCAAGAGAATTGTTTCTTGCAGATAAGGCATCAATTACTTGATGACTTTTGCCCCTTTTAAATCAGCAACTGATAAGCATTATTAGATACAGAATCAGAAGAAGCTTTAAAGATATGATCTACATCCTATGCCCCTGTGCCTAACCCAAATGGAGAAAATAAAAAATAATCCCAAGAAAAAATGTACACAGTGAGAAATAAGATCTGCATTTTACTCTCTGTTTTATGTCTCTGTAATCTTGATTAGTACTCAGATTGAGGGACTAGATCTATCATGATTCCTCTTGTGTTTTCTATATTTTTTTTCCTGTTCTCCATCTGAGAAGGATACACTGGGAATGCAGGCCTGGACCTACATTTCATGCAAATTAATATAGCTCACTGAAATCAACAGAGCTGCAGTGGTCTAAGCTGCTAAGGATCTTTTCCTACATCTTATTTTTATATTTATATATTTTCAGGATGGACATAATATCTTAGTTCATATTAAAGTGTAGAGTTCATCATAGCACTAATCTCTAAGACACAGGCCTGCCTATCTTCTGTGAGAAGGCAATTACATTTCTTCTGTTGTGATGATAAAAATCTACTATTCCTGAGAAGATGACTTGCTGGAACCTGAATAAATTGATCATACCCTACTCTATGGTAGGAATTGAAGAGCTGTGACTGCTGATCTAGCCAGTGAAAGAGATCTCTGGTGTTACTGCAGTTAAGATAACAAGACTCTGCTGGCGTCACTCACGGGTGGATAGGGTTGGTTTTATCATGTGTGTGTGGGATTGACCCTGGCTGGATGCCAGATGCCCACCAAAGCACTATCACTCCCCTCCTGAACAGGGACGAGGAAATAAAAAGAAAGGTGCATGGGTCGAGATAAGGACAGGGAGAGATCACTCACCTCTTACCATCATGGGCAAAACAGACTTGACTTGGGGAAAATAAAACCAAACCTTAATATACCTTCCCCCTACCCCTCCTTTCTTCCCAACCTCAACTTCACTCTTGATTTTCTGTACCTTCCCCCTCTCAGAGGTGCAGGGAAATGGGGGCTGTGGTCAGTTCATCACATCTTGTCTCTGTTGCTCCTTCCTCCTCAGGTGGAGGACTTCTCACACTCTTCCACTACTCCACTGTGGGATCCCTCCAACAGGAGACAGTCCTCCACAAACTTCTCCAACGTAAGTCCTCCCTGTTGATGCAGTTCTTCATGAACTACTTCAGCATGTGTCCCTTCCAGAGGTTACTGTCCTTCAGGAAGAGGTTGCTCCAGCGTGAGTCTGCCATAAGGTCACAAGTCCTGCCCACAAACCTGCTCCAGCATGGTCACAGCTCCTCTCAACATGGGTTCACTGGTTCTGCCCAGAGCCTGTTTCAGGGTGGTCACAGCCTCCTCTGGGCATTTACCTGCTCCACTGTGGTCCTCCATGGGCTGCAGGGGGACATCCTGCCCCACCATGAGCTGCACCACGGGCTGCAGAGGAATCTCTGCTCCGGCACCTGGAGCACCTCCTGCCCCTCCTTCTGCACGGACCTTGGTGTCTGAAGAGCTGTTTTTATTACACATTCTCACTCTTTGGCTGCTGTTGTCCAGGTTTTTGTCTCCCCCTTCTTAAGTATGTAATCCAGAGGCTGTACCGTCATGGCTGATGGGGTTAGCCTTGGCCGGTGGTGGGCCTGTCCCATAGCCATCTGGCATTGGCACTATCAGGCCTGGGAGAAGCTTCTGGCATCTTCTCACACAAGTCACCCTGTAGCTCCCCCTCAACCAAAACATTGCCCGCAAACCCAATACAATGCTCTGACAAAAAAAAAATAAATTACAAGTTTGTTACTGTTATTGTGGCCATGAAAAATGCATGGATCAAATATGGGGTACCAATAAATTGCCACAATATGTGTTGTAAAGAAATTGTAATGATTTCTAGTAGGCAGAGTTCAGCCCTGTCACAAGATTTAACCCAGTCCACTGTTAGTTCCTGATTCTTCGTGAAACCTGTCAAACACAGAGAGGGAAAAAATAATGTTCCCAGCACAGAGATTTGGTATCTCTCAGCTTTCTTCCAGCTACCCTCTTTCTCAGAGACCTCAAACTGTACTAACAAGACACAGATACGTTAAGTGACCAAAACAGAGGTGTTCCCTTATTCATGGGGTTGACTGTGGAGCTATGCCAAGTTGTTTGTTGGGGCTGTATGACATGCTCCTCAAGTGCTATGAAAGCACGGGATCAGGAACACGGGACAGAAATTTCTGCTTATTTGATGGAAGAGGGAGGTATGACCTGTTGAGGTCAAAAGGCTGAATAACGTTGATGCAAAGTAGTTCTCAGGCAATAGCTTGCAGGCATCATTGTGCCCTAAAAGTGGGACTAAGAGCAAAGTATAAATTCCCTGCAGCACATCACCTACTCAGCAGTTTTGCCCACAGCCAAGTCACAGGTCTCTAGCTTAACCAGTAAATTCAGCCTCTTTTGAAGAGACTGTGAACATAATTTATGAAATTATCACTTTTCAAATAAATATTTATTTACTTTTAGGCTCCTGAGTGCACTTTCTCTTTTTATTGATATTACTTCACACTTCTAATGCCTGAAATATTTCCAGTTGTAATTATGACATGGAACGTTTCTTTGTTGTTTCTGTTCGAGTTTTATGGTCTGGATAGCATTTAGCCATAGTGAATGTCTGCCATTTCTATTCATTATTTACTGTTTATATTACAACAGGAGAGTCTGAGAACTGGACAGCTAATACATCAGATGGATTTGCCAGAAGTGTGCGTAAAAAGCTTTGCTGCAGGCAATTGTTGAGGACTTCTCCAAGTCAACGCTGTCAGGAGCAAGGCCAGGATCCCTGAGCACACAGTGCAGGCTGCCACGGACGGAGCCCCATTGTTGAGCAGGGAGGTGGAAGCACCGGCATCAGGACGGCTGCCGGAAAAGTGGAGGAAGAGTGGGTCTGAAACAATTTAGGGTTTTCTTGATAAACCATACTTTGAGAAATACAGAGTCAGAAATATTGCTTTGCCCTGCAGGACAATCCTGGGGGACAGCCATGGAAAAGGGGCTTGGAGAAGGCAACACAGGTAAATTGTTTTGCCTGGCATGAACCTGCATTTGCCACTAAAATTGGGAATAAAATGTAGCTCCTCATATTCCTAACTCAGCACATTACTCAATGGTACTGTCCTATTTGCTCAGCTTTCCAAAATGGCTGTGCTCACCCTGCCATCCCCAGCCCCCAATGAAGTAACAAGCCACCTACGATATTTTTTCTGCCCTAGTTTCTTAAAAAAAAAAATCACAACACCGCCAACCACTTTTGCACAGCAGTCTCGGTCGTCTTTCACTACGCTGGTCCATCCAGCCTGTTATTTAAGTTGTCCCTGAAAAAAATCCCACCACTTTCTTCCACAGTGCCCACACAAAGTGAGTCAATGTTCTTTTCCATTCATCTCAGAGAGACCAGGACTGTATCCAACATATTTTCTCCAAAAAAAAAAAGACAAAAAGGAAGAAGCATGGGTAAAACCACCAGGACATTCATATAAATCAGCTGAATAGTTGCACAACGGTGTTTCTACAACCCTTAATCTTCCTCATTCACACACCCCCTACTGTCAAACATACCATGTGGACCTAGGTGGTAACTATTAATTTTGTGCATAACAGAATATTAAAAAATCCCAAACATAGTAGCAACTTTTTTCCCCATGTGATCATGCTTTTCTTCCTGAGATGGGTTACCCAGTTAGAGTAAGAAAGTTCCCCTCTCCACTCCTATAGAAGTCTAGGTCCTGGGTGGTGGTTCCAGCTCTGCACAGCTGTCAGAGTTCAGGCTTCATGGACTCAGACAGTAACACAAAAGCTTAATTTTTGTGATACAGATCTTGTTAGTTTCTGCATTGTGCTTTCTGGATGTTGCATGGCAGCAAGTTTCAGACCTCAGCCAGACTTCAAAAGCCCTGGTGCATCTTCATGGGGTTTCTGAATGGTAGAAGCAACAGTTATCCCTGTTTTACAGCTAGGATGTCAGGATGCTGAGTGGCTGTGTTCTTTGTGCCTCTTCCTTCAGAAAGCCAGAAGAAAAAGCAACAACATTTTTGAAACACGGCACGGGAAGACTGAGGGGGAGCTTCTGTGAGCCCCAGAGGCAGTGCTTCATGGTTGGCAGCAGGATGCTGGCTGGGGGCAACATCTCTGTGGAGTGTGACCTGGCTGGTGCCAGGGCTCCAGGTCCTGGTGGGGGAAAGGTGTCTGTGCTGTGCCCAGCACAAGCAGGGAGTTTGACTGGTACTGTTTGGCATGCTACAGCTTGCTAAACCCCTCAGCACACAGCTGCTGGCTGAACAGTGTTTCTGAAAAAAAGCCCCAAAACAAAAAAACCACACCCCAAACCCCAACAAGCTGTTTATTTATAAGTTTCTAAAATTTATGAATTTTAGGTACCCAACTTGTTTTATAAAATACATTCAGATAATAAAGAATGGCAGTGTAAACAATGGAGATGTCAAAGCAGGCTGTTTCCCATCAACTGTTCAGAAAACTTACATTCAGTTAAATTCTGCAAAACCCTTTCTGTAGAAAGCCCCTGTGAAGGTGGAGCTTCTTCCAGTTTCTGGGTAATTATGGTTGGTAACACATTTTCAACTTCTCTGAAATGAAGTTAAATTGTACAAGTGACTTCAGTGAGACCGGGATTTGGACTTATGGTCAGGACAGCACTGGTTTTTACAGACATAGCTTTCCTGGTATTCCAAGAACAGCGTTGTTGTTGAGGTTTTCACAATTCAGAATAATATAATGCCAATTGTTTAAAAAAAGTTTAAAGCTGAAAATAATTTGCTATTTTCAAAACAAATACTCTGACCCCTTGTCTTTGTATTAAGTCACAAAGATGAAGTAAATGTGAACCATTCTTCTGCAATTAGAGAATTAGAGAATTAGAGAATACAATTAGAGAAACTGTATCTGAATATGCTTAAAGTTATACCAAGGTACAAGATATGCCCGTGAAAACAGAGAATGCAAAAATGCTATGCTAACTGATAATTTCTGCAGTAAGAACTTATTGCTTCATTTTCAGAGACAACATGTATGTGCTAAAGGAATCGATGTGCCACTGCTCTGTAAAATTCACCTCTGTGTAGAGGGCCCCATGCAACACTTCTGAAGCGTGTTTTAAGGATGAAGTCTTACAGATGTCTCCAACTGAGCAGGAAGGAAGATCTCATCCTCTCCACGAAGAGACTTTAGGAGGCCAACAAAAGAGTGAGAAAGCTCGCTTTACATTGTATCTAGCCCTCCAGCAAACCAGGGAAGAAACAAGTAAACAGGTCAGGTTTTAGCTCCTCTGAACCGCCAGCTGGCTTCACCCACTAGAGTATACTGAGCTTTGCACTGGATCTGTACATTGGGTTAGCACTGAAGTGTGAGTGAATCACAGGGAAATGATAGGCCACAACTTAAAAACAGAAGGAAGGAGTCCTGCCAAACAGGAATAATTGGCTGCAGGCATAAGCTTTCCCCAGTCTCCAGCTCATTCATTTCTGCAGAATGGTTCTACAAAAGCGTCAACATAAATTTGACATTCTTATGGAAAACCACCTCTAGGTGGAAGTGTTGACCCTGTAGATAGAGATGAGATCATAAATATCTGTGAGGCAGGAGTGATGGCAACATTTTTTTTTAAAACTACTTCCTCCAATAGTTTGCTTGAAACTGTAATTAGATGAGGTGCCTTGAGATTTATACACCTGTAAGCAGGTTGCAAAGCTCACTGGAGTCAGGAATTTGTTTCTCTCTGGGCCCAGATCCAATGACTGTGGTTCAAAGAAGCTCTTCAAAGGACATTAGCCTCAGTGAATGCAGCAGCAAAGGTGCATTTTTGGTTTTAAACATGTGCTTATGTGCAATCCCCAGACTCTGTGCTTGCCATCTTGACCATGTTTTGATTGACATTTCAGCCTAAACCAGTGGTTCTCAGCTTATTCAATGCCATAGAAAGTTTTGATTTTAACTGGACAAAACAAGAACATGGTTGCTACTTCCCTTTCCCTCTTCTGCGAATAGATTGTGAACTCCTGACTCCATATTTGAGTAAGTTGATCAAAGGATGAGCCCTGTACTTCAGGTGCTGCAGATTTTAAGTGACATGTAAGACTAGGTACTGTCTCTATTACTGCCTTGTAGAGTGAAGGTGTGATTCAGAAGGGATCAGAAACCATCCTTCTCAAACTGATTTCTGCACAGATCTGAAAGATGGACTATTTGGTTCACTTTTCCAGGTAAAGAAGGCTATATCATGTTTATGTATTTTATATCTTTATAGCTATCCTTATGTATACATAGATAAGTGTATAAGTATACATTAACTATGTATCTCTCTCTCTAGATTTGCAAAAATACAAAGCTTGTTTCCTTAGTCAATATAAGCTCAGCTCTATTACAAAGCCTCAGCCATTTCATAAACACCTTTATACTTTCCATGATGATGTACCCAGCTGTGATGGTTTGTGGGGCAGGGAGATTGTGTTACTTGGCTGAGCTCAGCTCTCTCTGCCAGAAGAAACGAGGAATGTTCAGTGTTGGTGAACTCCACATGCCAGCTTGTCCTGGTGCACTTCTCACTGAGATTGACCACTGGTCCTGTTAGAGCCAAATGTGGATGCCTTGTGCAAGAATGGAGCTGGGAAAGAATTTTCATCACCTCCACCAGACAGAAAACTAACAATGTTTAATAGATGCTCTTATTTTGAAGTTAAGAACTAGAAGACCAGCAGAAAAATAAGGTTCTTCTTAATAATGGGTTGTGCATGTAACCTTTCCTTCCAGGCACAAGCCTTTGCACTCTGTTTTATACAAAACGTATCATTTTCTCATAATCTCTTCAAGTATCAAGTACAAGGATATGGCTTTTTGTTCAAAGGGTAGCTCACTGATTGATTATGTGTTCGTACAGGGTCAAAGTCTCATCTTCTTTACACCACTGTAAGCTGCATGAATTGCCACAACCCTTATAGAGGAATATCACTTTACTGTTAATCTGTGTTATCAATAAAAGAATTGAACTATTCACCATAGATTTCTTGTCGTTAGTCTGGAAATTTCAATTTTTTTTTTTCTGATTAGCTAAATGATTAAGAAAGACGCTCAAAGATGCAGTTGCATACTTGGGTTTGTGCTTCAGATTCCGGCGCCTTTTTGCACCCTCTCTTTATTAGGGAAAAAAATCTAAATGGCAGAGCACTGTATCCTGCAAGCATTTCATTCCACCCACACAGCTCTTTTTCTTTAAAACAGTGGCTTATTCCCAACTGGAAAGGCAGCAGTCTAGCTAGAAGACAGGTTATGTTCAAGAGAGAAAGGAAGGAGGTAGCTGAATCATAGCAATTTAACTCCGGCTGGGTAGATGTAAATCCAGCCACTGGTTGCTGCTATCGCAAGCATAGTATGATTTCGGATACAGGGAATGGCATATTGTTCTGGGTAATGAAGGCTACAGGTCAGAGCAGGCTATGCATTCGCCTTTATTGCTTGCACTCCAGCAGGTGCAATATTCATTGCCTCTGTTCTGTGCACAGCCATCTCTAGCATTACTAATGAAATGTCAAATCATATTTTTATTTACTTCCTTTCTTCATCACCTGCAAATAGCCACATTGACAACCCCCAAACCAATAATTTGTGGGTTTCTAAGGATGCCATCAGTAAAAGTCAGTCATCAGTAAAGAGCAATGTTTTCTGGAAATAAAATAAAACGATTCATTTAAAGCTTTTCATAAAACAAATGTTGTAACAAAATTAATTTGTCCAGCATTAGTCATCACCCTTTCAGAATGTTAATACTGTTTCTTCTGGAAGAAACTGGATTTTTGAGGGGTTGAAAATATCCTCTGTTACACTCAGCACTCACAAAGGGCAGAAAAGGCACACATCTGTGTCATATTAACATGCTTCACTGTCCTGCATGTCCAAGTCATGCAGGCTGGTTTTGGTCATAGATCAGTTGTTGTTATTTTCCCCTGAGTATCTACTTATACCTGCTGCCTTGTCAAAATCTTTGCCGCAATGGGCAGGAGGATGGCTCTTTTTTGTGTTGATATGCCTCAGAACCGGCCGCTTCCAAGGAACATAAACATCTAAGAAGAATGGTCTCTTCAAGAATGTAGTAGAGCCCCCACCACTGGAGTTTTACAAGACGTGATAGCTCAGGGTTCTAGATAATCCTATTTATGTTCCCTTTCCCTCAAAAGATTGGACCAGATGTTCTGTAATTCTGTGATTCTGTGATTTGGTCAGACTGTACTGTTACACCAGAAACCTTCCAAGAGAAGCAATATCTGGCTGGTTTCATACCCAGACAAAGTTTCTCGTGTGATGCAGGCTGCACTAACGTAGATGTGGAAATGGATAGATGGAGGAATCTCCTCTAGGCTCATCCCCTCAGCCTCCTTCCTTTTGTTCCTTTCCTCTGGAGTCTGGCTTTTGCTTTTCATGTTGAGAGGTTTTTAGGGAAGAGAGTGTTTTGATTCCAGTGGGTTGCTCAGGAGGCAGCAATTGCTGTTGCAGGGCTCTTGGTTACTCCATGGCAGCACTAGGTTTGTGCTGTCTGTGGACATTGAATGGCCTCATGTATACTCATGGGGATGGAAGTTTACTTCGAGCTCTTGGGTAGGACATGTTGCTGTTTTTTGCATCATTTAGCCCCTAAATGTAAGTTTTCCAACAGAGTGGTGACAATGAGTGGTGTTTTGGGCTTTTGTTTCCTTTACATATGGGACATGAGAAAGGCAATGTTTTCTCTGAGGACAAGAGCAATCTGTCTGTGCCTACAGGTCTCTCTTTGATTGCAATTAATTAATCGCAAATACATGTTAGAATGGTGTCAAGCATGCTCTGATCAGAGAAGCACCCAGTCAAAGGACAGGCACATAGAGAGAATTTAGAGGAAAGCCAGGCATTATGTTACATTTTGTGGAAGAGCTGTTGCAAGAGCAAATAATATTTTGATCGTTTCAGGGGGGATATTTTAGGGACCCTACAGAGAATGTTCACCAGGACACTACGCACTTTGTAGTTTCTGTTGAAGA
Source organism: Pomatostomus ruficeps (assembly GCA_013400735.1). Taxonomy (NCBI): domain Eukaryota; kingdom Metazoa; phylum Chordata; class Aves; order Passeriformes; family Timaliidae; genus Pomatostomus; species Pomatostomus ruficeps. The sequence goes on along the minus strand of VYZT01059058.1, from coordinate 89,077 downwards.
GGATGTTCGTCCTCCCAGCTTTTTCTTCAACACCTATTGTTTTTCCAACCTCTGCCAGTCCAGCTCCTGCTCAGAATTAATGGGATAGGTAGGAGAGAAGGAACAACTTTCTGTCGAGGTGTGCTGAGGAAGTTCACCTCAGTTATATTTTGAAGTGTCTCAAACTTTTAAATGAAGTAATAATTCCTTAAAGGTGTTTAGACACATCTCTGTTTTTTTTATTTTATTCTGTCCAAGGACATGTAGAACATGGGTGATGTTGGATGCTTGTATTCCTCTGGTCTTTCATCTTCTCTGTCTTGGAAATAGAGTTTTGTTAGGTAGACACTTGAGGAAGGGGAAGCAAAACTTTCATTAATGACCCACTTTTTTGTGATTGGTTGGAAAAAGATGGTTTGAGGCTTGCCTACAGCTCCTGCTCAGAAACAGTGTGTTTTCTCCTTTGAGAGCAAAGTGTTAGCTTTATAGTTGATAAATTTAAATTTAATCTTGTGAAATTTAATCTATATAAACCTTAAAGATTTATATGGATTATCTGTATGTCCTTTGGGGTGCAGAATTCTATAATCATTGACCTAAACTGCCTTCACAATCACTGCGCTGTTCCTCAGCATTGCAGAGACATTTCATGAGCTCTGACTTGTCCTCTGATTGGCACATCACAGGTTTGCTTAGGAAGAGATTTAACTACAGCAGAGGTTTAGGCACTTATGCCCAAGTGCAGACCCATAACTGCCTGCCATTGCTCTGAGCACCTGTCCTGGAAAGTTACCAGCAATAGCAAACTTTCTCACAAACTCCCTGAGATTCTTGCTTCTGAATATGGAAACTCTTCTTCTAAGAAGGATTGGAAAAGGTCGTGGTGTGCTTTTCAGAGAGAAAGAACTGTCAGTAATCTGGTATTCAGCAAGTTGAAATTTCTGTGGAAATGTGGCACCTAAAGCACATCCCATGGTGCTTTAAGACATTTTTCTTCCAATAATTTTACTTTTCATTAGACAGCTAAATAAATTTCAGGATCTGGATCTTAACACCTTAAGTAGTGTTACTGAGGAGAAACACAATATGAAACATTAATATACCTGTCAAACTCTTATTTACTGTGGAAGTTTCTGTATCTGTGTGCTCAGATTCATCCAAAATCTGGATCCTCTTTGTACAGACCTCAAGGCTTCATTGATGGACTACAGGTGACCTGTTAGCTCACAGAGGCAAGCAGCATCAATATCTACAATGCACTTGCTCCCCTTTGAGAGGTGTCTTGCCTAAAGCTTAAAAAACTGAACAAGTGACCTCAACGGACCCTACTTTCTCCAAGTCAGAAGTTTCATGTCCTACATGTCCCATGGATAGAAAATGAAATAGAATGATAAAACATTAGAGTGATGACCTTTTCATGACAGAAATACTAAAGTTTGAAGTTAGTCTTTTCCATAATCAGAGGACCAGAATGAATTTCAAAATCTGAGCTTAAAGGAAATATCAGTGTTTGAGACTAGGTTTAAATCTTTTGGTTATCTTAGAAAGAAAAATCAAAAATTCAATTTATTTCTCCTCAAAGTGCTTATATGTACGTCCATTCCTAATGTATGATTCTATCAAATTTCAACAGCCTAGCATCTTGGGAAAGTGGAAATCATTTGTGTCAGTCATTCATCCTGATGAATACATCTATATTATCTTACACTGGACTTCCTCAGTGACCAAACTTTGGTGGCTCAAAGGATTGCTTGCTGTGTGGGAGACATCAAAAAATTCAACATTGCAGTTCTAGTTCAATGCATTATTTGATACTAAGGACTCTGTGGCAGAGGATCTCTTTCTCTCTCTCTTTTGGGAGGGTGAGGAGGGATGCTTTCCTTCAGGAGAGTCAGTTTGATGGGAACAGCTGCTAAAATTGTTAATCCACCAACTGACTGGTTATATGATTTCACAGAGACTGGCTATTATTCATGTGCAATGTGCTCTTGCTTTCTTTCTCCATGCTCTGGGTTTTGCACATCTGACATTAGTACTGCAGCTGTATTACACTAAATGCTTTTTATTTTAAGGCCTCACTTCTAATTACTGAAAAAAAAAAAAAGGAGCTGTCTCTCATATATGTTGGAAAGGGAGAAAGGCTGCAGCCCTGCTTCAGCTTTGATGAGGTTTTACCTCTTGTTTAGGCTCCCTATGCTCTGGTCACCAGGACACTGCTTACATGCTATACACTGTATTTTTGTTATCTATCAGATTAGTGCAACCCTTTATTCCTAAGACCCAAGAATTTCAAGGTGTTCCATGGACCAGCTGTGGTTGGACACATCCACTCTATGGCTGCCTGTCTTGAATGGACCTGAGATGTTCATGTCTTCAGTATCTTGAGATACGGAGGTTCTATAACAATGATCAGGGTAAAATGCTCTGAGCATGTGGTGTCTGGGAATGGCTGTACCTCTTCTTGGGGGTCATGAGTACAGTAGTTCTGGGTCTGACAGGATGGTTGAGGGAGGCAAGACAATGGCATATTAACCACCCCAACATGAGGGGCAAACAGCTTTCCGGAGCACCAGGGGGAGATAAGAGCATATTACACTGATAGTGCAATCTTCACATGAGGATTTTGGTACTTTTGGCTAGGACTTCTGGTAAGTTTCAGAAGCAGGCTTGGTCTGTGCTAATGTACAAATCTGGATAGTACAGAAAGGAGAAAGATTGATATTTGCTAGTACCATTTCTATTCTGGTCCTTACAGGTCTCACTAATCCGCTTCCTTGGCGTGAGTGACAGAGGCAGTCAGGAATGCAGAGCTTGTTCTGTAGTATAATATTGACCACCTGATGGGTTGAATCCCACCTGTGGGGGAATGTCTGCTGTTTCCTCCAGAGCACATGGCAGGGGCCACTGTAGGAGATATGTGCTGGTCTGGATGCATCACTGGGCTGTTCTACATGGGCAGCTGTGGTGACCCTCTGAAAGGCAGCATGCCGTGCACTCTGCCACTCAGTGTCCCTTCCTTCTCTTCTCCAGGAACATTTTCACAGCCTGTCACAAGGGTGGCCAAGGGAAAACCAGATGAATCACTGAAGAGACCTCTGACTTCTTGCAAAATAAGTGGGTTTTAAAAATACTGAGCTATTAAGTAGCAGTACCCTATGCATTTAAGGCAGAGTTCAAATTTAACCATTCCAGGATAGCCCTGCAAGGTAAACATAGCACTATTTCCTCCATACTTCACAAGGAAGGAAATTGCAGCACAAGTGACATAGCTGAAGTTTCAAGCTAGGTGAATACCAGAGAAGGGATTAGTATTTATGCTCCTAACTACCAAAACTGGTGTTTTGCTCTTCAAGGCAACAATGCCTCCAAGGCCTTGTGTTGCAGAATGAACAAAGCTAATGCAACTTTAATAATGTATATGTATATTTTATGCCTTCACCATAAGGACATGTGTTCCTTAGGCTATATGATTTTGACATATAGTTGAAAGTGGTGCAGATGTAATGCAATGAGATGGTCATGTCATAAAATCTGTAACAGAAGAGTTTTTCCCTCACTGTGCATCTGATTCCTTTTTTAGCATAAAATATCTGGATTTGGGGTGGGAATGTTCTTATTTACCCGGAACCACACTCCTTGAACTTAAACAAATGTTGATTTTGCTGCTATGCTAGCTTGTTCCCATTTTTTATATCAAAGGTCCTCACTGCTGAACAGATTATACAAACTGAAATATGCCAGTCCTTCCTGCTCTGTAAGTAAATATGTTTAGAATGGGTTGTTTTCTTTTTTTCCTGGCCTGTCTGGGGCACAAAGAGGAACTTACATATATTATTTTTATCTTCAGAGAAAAATGTATCTGGAGATTTTTTGGGAGGAGGCAGTTTTTTCCTCCTGAATGCACAGAAGGAGTTAGGTATCAAAGAGTGTGTGTACACAGATGTAAAAGGGGGTGTACCTACTTTCTGTTGCCAGTGTCAGACCTGCTTAACACTGGCTAAATGTCTCTGTGTGATGGCTAAAGAAATATCAACGTGTGAGTGAAATATCTGTGTGCAGTATAAACAGGGGAGTCGCCTTTAAATTCAGGGTCCGAGTTTCCAAATACAGTTTGCTGGAAAAACATCAGCTTTGGCACTGCTTCTCCGGTGCAGAGTTGTATGTGAAATGGAGTGTACAGCAGGGTCCGGGAGCCATTTCTCTCTACCTAGATACAGAGAACGGGATTTCCAAAACGGAGCCCTCAGCGATGCCGGGGTAGGTTTGTCAGCCTGCAGAGCCTGTCTGCCGGCGTGGGATCGCTCTGTAGCTAGCATTACATGCGGGGAAGAAATCTTCCTTTCCCTGGCTCATGGGTAGGGATATGGGCCATCTAGTGGGGAGAGAAATTCACAACTCAGAGTACCTCCCGTTTCAGTTCTCAGTCTCACTACCTCCCTGGTACAGCCTCTGCATGCCGGCGCAAGAGTTACAGGTGAATAATTCTCCTCAATTTCAGGAAGGAACAGTGAAAGTCGAGTCAGTGCAAAACAACCAGTGATACTTACACTAATGGCACTCAGATTGCACTAGTATCAGGAGACCTTTGCATGAACTGGTTTTGTTCCTTTGCTTCAGACGAAGTGTCCTACTGATGTGAAAATGAAGTCAGACTATCATGTGCGCCCCCTGAATATTTCTATGTCACATTACTTTGGTAAACTGCTTGCATTTAGTCCAGGACATAAAGTGTCTGCTTAGTTTATAAAAGCTGTTTCCTAAGTTCACGTGGTGAGTGGGTTTATGCTGAATTGTCTTTAAGAGGCACAGGGAACTGACACACATCATATAAACTTATGCATTTGGTTTTTATCAAAGCCTGAGTCTTTACTTTTATTTATTTTTGTTTTAAAGTCTGAAGGTGCCTGCCTTTAAGGCTGCTCTAAGCTAAATATGAGTTAATTTCCAATTTCTAAATTAGCTTGTCCCCACCTGCGGCACTGGTGGGGGCACCGGGCATCCGCCCGCGGTTCCAGGGGCTGGCCAGGCTGCTCTGAAGGCGCGGGAGGGCTGGCGAAGCTCCAGGAAGGTTTCACCCAATCCACTGATGGTACAGGCGCACCAAGGAAGAAGAGACGAAGCGGAGGGGCATTCCCAGATGGTTTATTCGGCACCGGGGTTGTGCCAGGGAAGCGCTAGCACAGCATGTTACAGTTACATATATACTACCATGAGCGGGTGGGGGAGGGTACAAACATCCTATGGGGAAGGACTGCTGGGCTTGAATTTGGCGGGCTTTGTATAGGATTGCAAAATACAGATTCCTCCAGGGCAGGGGGGGGGGAACCAGATACCGAGGAGCGGGGAGGGGGCAGCTGTGCCTGGCCATGAGATAAACCGAAACCTGGCCAACAGCACACCGCAACACCCACTCAGCACCCTCTACCCCTCCATTTGATGAGTGCTCCTGTAATAAACTCATTGAAACTTGTTCCAAAAGGCAGTGCTTTCATAGTACTCAGTCTCATATAACAAAGATCTATATTAAGATCCATAGATTGAATCTCGATAAAATGCAGTCACTGTGACTGCTGACAGCAGGAAGATCTCCTCTGCCTTGCTGTGCTGGCACCCATTGCAGGTGAACTCATGTCCCAGCTGCTTTGCCTTGAATACAGCTGTATGGAACAAATAGTGCTGCTGGGAGGGAGGGAAGGAAGGCACTTCTCTTTCAGATGCCACATAGAAAAAAAATCTACCCAAATTTATTTGCACTAATAGTTATTGTCTCCCCTTCAGTTGCTATGATCATTAAGCTGCACCATCAGCCTTCATGACTGGGTCCTGCTGCTGGCGTACAGGGCTGACATTGGCCACAATCTGAGGTTGCTGCCTTAGAGAGGGGCAGCTATAGCTTTGCTGCCAGTGTAAAGCTAGTCCCACAATGTGCATTTCTCCACTTCCATCACCCTTCTTCCTCCCTGCTCCTAGGTGAGAGACTGGGAAGCACCTCTGGACTGACTCCTTCAAGTACAGGAGCCAGGGGCGAAAAGATCCTGTTGCTTGGAGCTGGAGAGGACTCATCATGCAGAGGGGGCAAAGCCCTGGCAGTCTGGATCTTGGGCCTGCTTGGGTCATGGAGAAACTTTCCTTGGACTGCTAGGAGAATAAAGCTACTCACACAGGGTGGTGGGAGATACCAGAGTTAGTGTTATCCCTGGAAGGATAAATTAATTTTTGGCGGTGCTGCTGAGACTGTGGTAGGGTGTGTGGGCTTCCCACACAGAGGGGCAGCCTCCTGTGAGCAAGTCTGACACTTCAGCCTGCAATGGATGCAATCTGTAGCAAGACAGGTAACGTTGGAGAAAATAATAGAGCTGGACAGATGAGGATGTTTACTGACAACCTGAATGTATTGGGTGGTGATCCCATTTCTAAGAAAAGTCTTCTCCAGATCTTGCTTTCAACTGAACACTGAAGCCATACAGGATTTGAATGAGGCTCTTGAGCATTTCCCCACTGGCATTGTCCCAGCAGTGCTCTGCAGCAGGAACAAAATCTAACATGAGCCATCAGGTGGGCAGTTATGATAAGACTTAATTAAGCCTACCAAATCTCCCCAAAAGGAATTACTTATTGATAGCAAAGTTTTTCTCCCACAGTACTTGATTCTTATGGCAATTAGTGCTGGTGATTATATGGCAATTGTATGATGTAAATATCTGCTTCAAAGTACCAGCCTTTAAAGTAATATTTCCCTATTCATTTTACTGTTCATGAAGGGGGATGGAATGTTGAGAGAACCAGGGAAGCTGGTATTTGATGCTCTGCTGTTATCACAGTCTTTCACAGTTTTGGAGACAGCGTCAGACCATTTCGATCAGTGAGCTCTGCTGCATGGGAATTCCCCTGTGAACTGGTTCCCTCACAGCCTCTCTCACATTCATGGCTCACTGTGATCCTAGCGAACATAAGCCCTGTCTAACAAGGTTATATATTCAGAAACTTTCCAAGTGGTCCTGGAAAATATCTAGTAGATGTGTTACACTTGTTTGTATATTAGCTTGACCTTATTGCTTGTTTCTGACTTCACAATATATTCAGGAAGCCAAATTATGCAAAGTGCTTGAAATGAAAGCAAACTACAATCCCTGGTTTCATAAATTCACAAACTCATTAAGAACTTGTGTAATACAAAATATGTGTGTGTCATCCTATAATCTATGATACATTTGCCTAGACTTTGATGCATTTGTGTTTCTGGAAGCGGAGCATCCCACCAAGTATCTGAAGCAGTGATTTTCTGCTGTAGAAATGACCCCACAGCCTTTAAATACATCACTTGCATCTCTGCTGCTACCACAAGACTCACACTTTGATGGACTAACATCTCTTTTAGAAACCAAAACGCATGTCCAAGTTACTCATGCTGGAGTTGTAGCTCCTGTGAGAAACCAACACCTTTTCCCTCCTGGCTGCATCAGTATCAATGGCCTGGCCCTCATAAGACTTTGACAAAGTGTCCTCTGGAACAGGACAGGAGGCAGGACATGCTGTTCCACCTTCAGCTGTTCTCAGAGCTGTGTGGTACAGCTGCAGCCAGTGTAGCATCATTTCCCAGGATGAAGGCACAGGGAGCTGTGTCCCCAAAGGCCATGCCACCCACCGCCCACTGCCCACGTCGGCTGCTGCGCCTTGGGGCGCCGATGGAGCCCGGGCAGCCGGTGCCCCCTACAGGCACCCGCAGGCCAGCCTGTAACTTCATTACCTCACTGTGCTGCAGGGCCTGAATGCTGCAATTGTTCCCAACATGCAAACGCAGGGTGGAAAACAAGGAATTGAACAGGGAAGGCCTGGCCTAAGTTTAGTTTTTATAACTCCAGTTCCTTTTTTTCTTTTAAATGAGTTTTTATTGAAATACTCAGAGGGGCAGGAAAGCCATCCATGGGCTTTGCATAAAACCCTGACCACCTTCCTTGTAAGGATTTGATCAAGATACGTCATTGCTTTTGTCAGTCTTTCTGCCTGCATGCTTGAGTTGGTGCAAAAGTGAAATTGTTTTTACCGTGTCATTATTTTTACCGTGCCATGTTAAAAAAACAACCCAATAAACGGATGGGGGGAATCCTAATTATGCTGGCATGAGCATAATTTAATTCAGATTGCTATAACAACAACCAGCATCCATGCTCTCTGTAATCATATTAAGGCCTATACACAAAATAATTAGCATCTTTATGTTTGGTAAATAGAGGTCCACTTCAGGTCAGCCTCAATGAGGACATGTCATTGTTACAAGGCTAGGCCTTTTACAGCTTGTGCAGAATGGGCATTTGCAAATAAAATGCTGCTGGAAAGGACAAAAGGAGGGCTTGATTATCCAGGAAGCACCTCCACTTGCCTCTTACCCAGTTTTTGTTCCTCCTTCAGAAGAAAAATAATAATTCCTTTATTCAAGCACAAGGAATCAAAGAAAACTGCATATAATAGACACACTCTTCACTCAGTTTCCTTTTCACAGCCAAGCATGACCCAACAGGCTTCTTGGAAAGCCAAGGCTGTATTCCTGCAGCCCTGAATCTGACAAAATGCAGGCGTTTGTTTATTTATTGAAAGATTCTATGGTCATTTGGCCTGGAACAGACCTGTCAGAATTTCAAGTGGTTCAGAGGATGATTCTACGAGTAAGCAAGAGCTTTGGTCCAAAGCACCCCTGTCATTTCTGCATTTATGTTTGTACTGGACTTGCATGGCCTGGCTTTTGGTAGCAGAGGGGCTACAGGGCTGGCTTCTGTGAGAAGCTGCCAGAAGCTTCCTTTGTGTTCAACAGAGCCAGTCCCTGGTGGCTCCAAAGACAGATGTGCTGCTGGCCAAAGCTGGGCCAATTAGAAATGGTGGTAACACCTCTGTAATAACAGATTGAAGAGGAAAAGAGAAAAAAAAAGTTACCGCACAGAAGGAATTGAGACCAGGGAAGAGAAGAGTGAGAATATGTGAGAGGAACAACTCTGCAGACACCAAAGTCAGTGCAGAAGGAGGCACAGGAGGTGCTGCAGGCACCAGAGCTGGGATTCCCCTGCAGCCCGTGGTGCAGCCCATGGTGAGGCAGCTGTGCCTCTGCAGCTCATGGAGATCCATGGGGATGCAGAGATCCACCTGCAGCCTGTGGAGGAGCCTCGCACCAGAGCAGCTGGATGCCTGAGAGAGGGCTGTGACCCCGTGGGAGGCCCAGGCTGGAACAGGGTCCTGGCAGGGACCTGCAGGCCTGTGGAGAGAGGAGCCCACACTGGAGCAGGTTTCCTGACAGGACTTGTGACCCTGTGAGGGACCCAAGCTGCAGCAGGCTGTGCCTGAAGGATTGCACCCTGTGGAAGAGTGACCCATTTTGCAGCAGTTCATGGAGAACTGTTGCCTGTGAGAGGGACCCCCTGGAGCAGGACTCCACTCTCCGAGCAGCAGCAGAATCATGTGATGAACTGACCATAACACCCATTTCTGTGTCTCCCTGTGCCACTGCTGGGGAAGAACTGGAGCTGGGAAGGAGGGAGGGGTGGGGGGAAAGTGTTTTTATTTCACTTCCTATTATCCTGTTCTGATTTTGGTAGTAATAAGTTCAATTAATATCCCCAAGCTGAGGTTGTTTTGCCCAGATTGATTTGGTGAGTGGTCTCTCTCGGTACTTATCTCAACCCATGAACCCTTTGTTATATTTTCTCTCCCCTGTCCAGTTGCAGAAGGGAGTGACAGAGAGATTTTGATGGGTGCCTGGTGTCCACTGTTGTTACTTACTTATATTTACTTAAAAGCAATTGATGCTTTCCAGTGAAAAATGACCCTACTTTATATTTGTAGAAAAAGAAGTTACTGCATTTCACTTTTCTGGTATTTTGTAACACTGCCACAAAAATTCTTATCCTTCTATCTTGATTCCAAAATTGAGATAACATCTCAAACATTTTACCTTGCAGTTTTTATAAGCAGAAAATGTTAGCTAATAATGTTAAGAAAGTATCATCAATTAAATCACTTGAAGTTCTCTGGGAACTCTCACAGAAACCTACACTGAGGTCCATTAGACACATTATTGATATTTCAGCTGTATCTAATCAGTCAGCTATGCCTGTGTGTTTCAGTGCAACACAGTTGGTCTACTCCATCAAATTAAGAGACAACTCATTTAGTCATATGGAATCACATGTATTAACATCAACAACCTGTAGACTGGCCTAGCACGTGGATACTGTTGAGTGCAAAGCTCAGGATATTTTAACTGCCTTTACTATGTGTTTCTCTGGATCGTGGAAAAAAGCTCTTTTCCTTTAGGAGGGACAAGTGCACTTTGCCCCACGGTGGTCCTTTCTCTTTCCCGTGCTGTGTTCCTGAAGCAGCAAAGTTTCTTGGAAATTTCAAGCATAGTCTTATACCTCTCTTTTTTCTTTTAAAAATATTTTTAATTTTTAAAAAATTATTATTATTATTTTTGGTAGTTAATCTCTAGTCTCCTATGTTTGGTAATTTCACCCTAAATATAATACTGAGTGCAATCAAAGAGGCACCACAATGGCGAGGCAGAACTTACTTCTTCTAGGGACACTTTTTCTATAGAACAATTTTAAGAAGCCTTCCTATGAAATTCTGCCTGCTCAACTAACACTTTGTTTATTTGCTGCATTCTGAAAGTTGGTGAAAGCCAGAAGGTCAAGGGAGGGGATCCTGCCCCTCAGCGCTAGTGAGGCCACAGCTGGAGTGCTGTGCCCAGTTCTGAGCTCCTCAGGACGAGACAGACAAGGAGCTCCTGGAGAGAGTCCAGCAGAGGCCACAAAGATAATTTGGGGTCTGGAACACCTCTTATGAGGAGAGACTGTGGGAGCTGGGCACGTTTAATCTAGAGGAGAGAAGGTTGAGAGGGGATCTCAGTAACACATGTAAATATCTCAAAGGTGGGTGTCAGGAGGATGGTGCCAGACTCTTTTCAGTGGTGCCCAGCGACAGGACAAGGAGCAATGGCCATAACCTAAAGCACAAGAAGTTTCACCTCAACATGAGGAAGAATTTCTTCATGTTGAGAGTGGCAGAACAGTGGAACTGGGAGATCATTGAGTTTCCCTCTCTGGAGACATTCAAAACTAATCTAGACAAGTTCCTGTGTAACCTGTTCTAGCAGAGGTGGACTGGATGATTTCCAGAGGTCCCTTCCAACACTAAAAGTTCTGTGATTCTGTGAAAGTTTTTGGACAGATGCGAATTTTTGCAAGTGTATGTAACAGAATCATTTGGGGCATTTCCAGGCAAGATGGGACAATACTTCCTCAACTAAACTAGAAAAAGATCAAATTACACTTTCAAGTTATTCCACATTAAAAAAAAAGCCCAAACAAAATAACAAATCCAAGCACAAAAGCAACCCAATCAAAAACTAAAAAAGGCTTTTAAAAAGTGAAATAGTGTTTTGTTTTGGTTGGTTGTTTTCTTTTTCTTTCTTAATAAATTTATGTTATGTTATCTCATTTTGTTTCGCAGGCAAAAAGGGTGCCGTAAGACTTTCCTTTTGAGTTCGCAGAAAAAAATACTTTCCTCATTTTTTTTTTTTCTTTGCTGTTAAAAAACCCCAAAGCAAACGAAACCTAGTTACTCAGCAGCTCTGCGCTCGCTCCCCGGTGAGAAGCCCGCCCCCTGCGCGCCTGCAGGAGCCGCGGCGGCCGCCAGAGGGCAGAGCGGCTGCGGCACTGGCCCGGAGCGCATCGCGCCTCCCGCATCCAGCCGGAGAGCTCCCGCTTCGGGAACGAGATCCCGCTCCAACAGACACCTCACCGGCGCTGCCTCAGACCGCGCTCGGAGGCGGGCGTGCTTAGACAGCAGCCCGTGGCTGACGGAACTTCGGTAAAACCCTCAGGCGAAAAGAGCGGGTGGGACTGAGGGGGTTACGTGCGGGGCACTGCCGCACCTGCAGAAGTCAGCGTTTGAAACCTGGATGTACGAATGGATCTCCACAATTGCTGTCTCTCTGAAGGAAAGGGATTGCAGATGGCGGTATACACTTACCAGCGGCAAACTTGACATGATTGGTGCTATTTCCCTTCTGTGGCTGGAGTGATTCTGTACCATTTAAACTGCCAGACTAAAGAGGAGATAGATTTTTCCCTTTATTTGATTCTTTCTTCTAGTTATATGTAATTTCAGAGTCCACATCTCTTCTCGACCTCCCACCCTGCAGAGATGTCCTTGAATCCTTGGGGCTGTTGACAGCAGTGACAAAAGTGCTATGCCAAGACCTGGGGGTTTTCCCAGACCTGCTTTCGTGTCTGTAGGGTTTTGCAGATCAAATCAACTTGGAAGAGTTAAGTTAGAATGAAATTCACCCCCACACAAACCCGTTGCTTACTGCTTGCTTCAAAAATCCCATTCTGCATATTTGGTGGTTTACATGCATCATCCAGAAGTCTGGGACGAGCCAGATCTGAAAAGCAGATGTTGTGGAAGAGAAGCTATCCCGGGGGAATTACTATAAAGCTTCCTATAGGCATCACTTTGCAATTTTTTAGGAATGCAGTCAAGTCTCCTTGAACAATCAGATGTGCTATTGCTCCTATTATTTGTACTGTACTGGACCTGAAAGTCACGCCTGTTTGGGATTACAGCTTAGTTAGGACTCTTTTGTTGAAATGCAAATGTGTCATAGTTTACAGGTTTATTGAAGCCAAAGTTTTTTGTCAGTGCAGCATGCTGCAGTGTCTTCCAGGTTTCAGCAGGAAGGGGTGTATCACATGTAGGACTGCGTGGGGCAGGAGGATGATGCATGAGAGACGGCATCCAGCACTTCAGCTGAAAAGCAGAGGTGCTCTGAGAACAACCTACTGAAAAATGTCCATTTCGCAAAGGAATGCTTGGGAGACTTGGTTCAGCTATGCAAGTGAGAATGCGCACAAATCTGGAGAGTTGTCCTGTCCTTGCTCTGTCCCCATGGCTCTCAGGAGCCTGTGGCACCAGGCATGGTGCAGAGAAAGAGCACGCCTGCCTTCTCTGCCATGCTGGGGGCCTGGGGTGGCAGGACAAAAGGGTGGGAGAGCAGCACTGCTATTCCCACTGAGCGCTGCACAGCTCCTCTCTACCTGGCAAAGTGGTGGGATTTCTGCTGATGATTTGCTCTGTGTGTCACCATGAACTATTTGCAGCTCTCCTTATACTTCATTCATCTTCCAACAGAATAGACATCCTCCTGCCTTCCTGTAATGTTTAAAATGCAGGCAGCAATGGCTGAAGTAGTTCACCACTATCCTTCTGGAAAGGCAGGAATGCAAATTACATGTACACACCTGGTCAGAAAACAGCCTGTCAGCCTGGCTTAGACCTCAGTGTTCATTTTTGTACTATTTGCCGATGATCTGCTTTCAGAAATGTCTGGAATAGTGCTATTATCATACTGACTCTCACTGCTCCTCTATTTATTGTATTTTCCCCCTGAATGACTAAAATAAATATTTCAGAAAAAGGTGTAAAGAAAACTATTGTGGAGAATTATTCCTTTTGCTTAATTTGCCATTTGAAGAACTTCCTTTACAATGACTGAAAGTTACAGGAATCTATATGACTTCAGAAGGGATCTGCCTCTTTTTATGTATATTTTTTCTTTTCTTATGTAGCAAAAAGTTTCCTGAAGCACTACTGAACTATTTTATTTCATCCTGTCTCCAGCTGTCATGGTGTCCCATAGGCAAATCTAGAAAAATCAGGAAAGAATGCTTTGTCAGGCTCATTTCACAGATGCTCTCCCATTTTAGTGTTACAAGAATTAAAGACAAAACTGCTCCCTCTTCTCTTATTCATTTACTGTTTTCCACAGCTGTCACACTGCCTCCAGCTCAGCGGTCCTACTGCCAAGATCTCCACGTAGGAAATTCACAGCGATCCGCTACTCATTCTCGCTGTTTGCTTTCAGCCGTCCCCCGTAGGAAGAGCCGTGCCGGTGCAGCGCTTGCAGAGGCAGACCTGCATGTGGCACAGAGTGTGTCCCCAGCGTAGGACGCGTTGCGCCGGAGCCCTGGGCGATGCGGGAGCGCAGCCTGCCGGGAAGCGCAGCCCATCTGCTCGGCGGGACGCGGCTTTCCCGGCTTGTCTCTTCCGTGCTCGCATAGGTGGAGCTTATCCTATGTTAAAGCAAGAGAGAATGTTTTTCGTCCTGTACGAATCATGCCTGGGGACACATGGCAAAACCATACATTGTCCACCCTCCCTCACTTGCTCGCACGCCAGTCTTGAGATGTCTTCTCTGTAATTAGGTTAAGTAGCTCTTGCAGAATGAGCTAAGAGCAGATACAGAGCTGCAGCAGGGAGACAACTAAGGTCAGTTAAGGTTATTAGGCTCCAGCAGCATTGCTGTAGGAGGAATGCTTCCCTCATTTTTTCCCTTTCAGGATATCCTTGTGGATTGCCTTTAAAGACAAAAATTTTGTGTTAGAGGAGCAAGAAAGCTGCTTTCAGGAATCAGCAGACTGTCTTTGTTACTCAAATGAGAGAGCGATGTTTCCCTGCAGGTCTCTGTTCTGGCCCTCCTGCCTAATATAGCTCTTTGCCTTTAATTTATGTGTTGGCAAATGTGCCTTACTGCACTTTCAAAACAAAAATTTCCTTACAATGCGTACATGTATGTGCACAAGCACGCATGACTTCAGTAACTCATTGCTTGCTTCTAGTGTGTATATATGGAATAGTTCCAAGAGACAGGCATTCCTCTATTCAGAAAAGACCTTTTGAAAAGCTTATTTTAGATGGTACTGATCTCGATTTTTTAATTGTGGGGGTGATGGGGAGCTCTGAGTGGAAAGTGCTGCTAATGTGGCACTCACTGAGGTGCCAGGATGTAAATTCCTCAGCACCATGGTGCTTGTTCACAGCTGAACAGGGCAGCTCTAAGATACAGCAGTGGGCAGATCAGGCTCCAGAAGCAAGGTCCCTCGTGATTTTTTCCATTTGTAGTAGAGTGAACACTTTACCTTTCTGCAACAACCTCCTTCAGGCTCTGTCTCACATGTCTGAGTGAGAAGGTAGTTCCCAGCAGCAGCCAGCAGAGTGTGAGAGAAAGCATTACAGAACTGCACATCCACGATAAACCTGTGTCCAACGATTTCAACCCCTTCTTCATCCCTTAGAGCATTCAAACAGAGCCTTAAGCTGTCTGAAGGGGGGAACTTACTTGCTTTGGGTTGAAATGTATTCCCAAGAAATTGTGCGGCTAAAGAAGTTCCTGCCAGATGTTAAACTGAGTTGTTACTCAGGTATTAGTGACTGTAACCAAGAGGGGGTCCAATAAAGCCCATGAAAAGACCCAGTCTGTACTGGGAGCACAGACTCTCTGCTCAGTGAGGGCACAGTCCTGGGGCAGAAATGCTGGTATACCTTAGGGGCACCTCACAAAACACCCTGATGCTCTCTACAACTGAGCAATAAACTGCAACAACATTTTACCAGGACTTGAGAATTTCCATGCTGTCGCCTCTGCCCTCCTATTTTGACAACTAAATGAGATTAAAAGTTCACTCGTGAATTTCAATGATGAAGCCAACCACCTCACTTTGAAGAGGCTGCAGTGAATTAGATTAGCAGAGGGACAAGGTAAAGAGAGGCTTACAACAGTAACTAAGTGAACAAGGAACTTAAAAAAAACAAGGTTATGGGAAGTTTGTGTTTGAGTGGAAATAGGCCATGACTGCTGCTGTAGCACCACACTTAAAGCTTTACATCCAGGAGAGTCAAGCTCAACTGGTACCTTTTGTGCCACCACCCCGAGCTTACTCATTTGTCCAAAATTTAAAACTTGCCACGGGCGCTTTACAGTGGACAGGCAATGGAGTTGGCAAGGGGAAGTATTGAGATGTGTGAAAGGGGAGGCTTGGGTGGAAGTGGTGACTTTGGAAAGTTTAACAGTGTTCAAGAAGAAGTGGCAGTGGGAAAGTATTTTCTGGACTGTGGATACTGAGCAATTCTTCCTGCTGGTTGCAGCTCATGTGTCTGAGTAAATAGATTAATTTCATTTCTTTTCTGTATGAACACAGGGTTATTAGTAAAGCACAAGGAGGAGGGAGTGCAAACCCTCCCATGGAAAGTGAAATACTTGCATTTCATTGCAAGTCACGGCCTCTAAATGTGTTTGGTGCTTTCATATTCAAAGTGTTTAAAAAACAGTATCCTTAAGCTTTTTGAATATCTGAGAAATCAACATAACATGAAAAATCTCTGCATACTTGGATTAAAAATCATAAAGGTGAAAGCACATGGGCAAGGAAGAAGATAAACAATGAGAAGTGGGCAATGAAAGCAAAAGAGTAACAGGATGGAGCAAAGGGTGAAAGAAAGTGTTGGAGCTGGTTCCATAACAAAACTCCAGTTTCTGGAATAATGAACTAATACTTAGGTCCTTTCTGCTTGGAAACTTCTGTTTCTCTTTGTTTGGAAATATTTAAATAGCTGTGGCACAGTAATGAAAATGTTTATAAATTCAAAGCTTCATAAATCTACAGGAGATATAAGTAATTTGTAATCTGCTATTTGCTAGTCTCTTATAATAATGTCAGTCATCCAAGCAGGGTTTGGCTGGGATAGCCAAATTCATATAGGAAATACTTAATAGGGACTAATTCAGGAACTGACAGCCAAGATAATCTGCTTTCTTTGAGCACATGATTTTTCTTGAGAGAGGCCAGGGTGACCTAATGTCTGGGCATTATAGATCTCAGTGACATAGCAAGAGGCCCCCTTCACTTAAACAGGGTTTACCATACCTTGCAGTGTGTCTGGAGCTTCTACCTTGTCTTGCTGCTGCTTTGGCCCTTTTCTTCAAAGTGATACAACATTCTTCCCTCTCCCTGTCACCTTCATCTCTCATGTGATGCTTTTTGCAGCAAATCTCCTATGAAGAAAAAAAAAGGCATTTTCCTCCTTGACGGTGTGTTTGAAGCCAAAGGCAAAGCCAGGGTACTGCCCTGCTTGGAGCACATGGAGCTGGGCTGGCCCATTCCAGCACAGGACAGGGGCACATGGTGCCAGTCTGGTACCTCTGCTGGGTCATGGCGCTTGGACATGCCTCTCCTTGTCACCAGCCCACATCTACAGCAGTCACACACGGTCACAGACCTGGCCGAAGTGCGCTTGTTCACATCCCATACCCCTCGGGGCTCTTCCAGTCCCAGAACAGGACACAGGGGATCCATCAGGATGGGAGAAAGAAAGTATTGAGTTGTGAGCTGTAATAGCACCAAAGATACTTTTTATTTTTTTGTTCAGAGCTGTGCTGGGCTTTGTTAGTCTGCAAATAATTTAAAGCAACAGGAGTTCAGCATGGCACTTGCTGGACTCCAGTACCTCCTCTCCGCTTTACACATGGGATCTTTTTGACACAAATGCAGGTGCTACCTCCAGTGGTCTTGCCACGGCTTTCTAGCACAAATCCCATTTTTGACTGATTCAGGCACATGCTGTGGTTTACGCAGGTTTTACAAGGCTGGGCATGAATGGAGGATAAGGTGGAAGGTCTCAGGAGTCCTTTTGCTTTGTTATAGACAATGTGTAGGATTTTAAATTCACAGCTCAACGTGAATTCCCACAGCGGCACTTTCAACAGCACTTGCAAATCCCTGCATCCTCATGCAGTCAAGCAAAATTTACATTACCATATTTTGCTGTGAATGTATATTAGCAGTAATTGCTGTTAAATGAGGTGGGAACTTTTTAAGATAATGATTTCTGTGGGGTGAAAAATTCAAGCAAAAAGTTATTTTTGTGGCCTAAGACCTTGCACAGTATGGAGAAATGCTCTAAATAATAAGCAGAGAGGTTCATCTGTGATAGAGCTATTCCCCTTTCCCCAGCTGCAAACCCACGTGTGTAGAACTCTGAGGAGCAGCATGGGTCACCAATGGCTGGTTGATGCTCTCCGTGCAAGGATGAGAGTGAAGTATTGTGATAAAAAACGCTATAGACCAAATAAATTACTGAACACTTCCTATCCTCCTGCAACCTCCAGTGCATATTTTTTAAAATTTCTTGCTGACTGTAGGAAAAATACAAAGAAATTATTTTCATTTTGTACTAATTTTCTTTGCACTGCTTATTTGGAAAAAGACAACCAGGGTTTTTTTTTCTTTAAATATCATTACTAGTGATTTTTAGCGCCACACAGTTACACTTGTACATCAGAACCACAGCACATTAGCTCTGGGGTGAACTCATTCCAATAGTGTGGACCAGGTTACGAAGAGCTACAGGCTTTGCTGGGAGGCCACCTGTGGTCTGAGTTTTTTAGAAACTGAATTTCCTCATCTAGACTAACTTGGAGTAAAAGTATGCAATATTCTGGCTAGACAACATGGGACGAAAAATAACTGACCATCTTCTTCTCCTGGGTGGCCAATTTACTACCTTTAGGAATGACACAAACAAACAGTCAAACAAACAAGCAAGCAAACAAACAAGTTGTAGTTCCCTTTCCTCAGTGCCATCCTTGGACTTCTGCCTGAATCCTCCCAGTCTGGATAACTCTTGCTTGCGCTCCAGGAAGCACTTGCCCATGTGGTATGTCTGAATTGCTGCTGATGGGGAGGTGAGATAAGATATGCACCAATATTCCCAGGAGAGTAGAAATAACTTTGCTCCACTGCTACTTAATCACCTTTGAATTCTTCTTATATGAGGCATAATAAAATAAACTAATTTTTGAAGGAGATTATTCATGATAAAAGCAAAATTATCCATTTGTGTGTGTTTGAAAACGTGAAGGAAGATCACTTTCATTTGCCATTTTTCAGTGATCAGATCTGTGATAGCTGGAGCATTAAAGCACCACAGGTCATATGATCATAGGAAATAGGATCACCTCATCTATTTCCCTACTCACCCAGGTTAGAATGTCATTCCTAGCAGATAGTTCACTTACAGATCCACAAAAACCTGGTTTTGAGACTTCAAAGCTGTTTCAGGCAACTTCACATCTTTCATAATCCCCACCAGGTACTCCTCCAGTCAAAGAGGACAGAAAATGTTTTTCTCATGCCACAAATATTTGGGAGGTGTGGTGGGTTGACTTCAGCCAAACAAATCAGCAGCCATTTGCTCACCCTCCCCAGTGGGAAGGGGAGAGAACAGGAAGAATGAGAATGATAAAATGTGTGGGCTGAGGTAACGACAGATAGACCACTCATTGTTGCCTGTTACAGGCAAAAGAAGTGGGACTTTTAAAGTTAATTTATTGCCAATTAACATAAACATTTAATTGTTTATCCAGGTACTACGAAACAAAGCAGGCAAACATTTCAGTACTTAGGGGAAAGGCTTTTCCTTTGCTTTCCCAGTCTCACCTGCACTCCAGACACCTCTTCTCTTTCCTTTCTCGTCTCCACTCCCCTTGTTATTGCTGCAGGTTGCACTCACTCCCTTTCATGAGGCAATACAGGAGCTTGAGGTCTGGGCACAATAGTTTCTTTCTGCCATTCATTGTTTCTCACTCTTTTTTTCTGCTGTTCCTTCCTCATTTTGATCTTCTTATCCTCCAACAGGATACTTCATGGGCTACAGTACCTGCTCTGGCATGGATTATCCATGGACCACTGTCACTTTTGGGGGTGTAACCAGCTCTGTCATGCAGTGCCTGATACTCCCCTGGCCTTGTTCTTCCCTCTCTCTCAGCTTTTACCTCCCTTCATTAAATATGTTTTCACAGAAGGGCTCTTGGTCAGTTCAGAGGAGCCACCATCAAGGCCCGTGGTGGTACCACAGTCAGACCTCGCCGCTCCTCACAGGGGCTGCCTGTCAAGATGCCAACAGCTTGCAAAGAACACCTGAGAGAGAAGAGTTCAACCATTTTCCTTTCCTTGACTGAATGAAGTAGACTTTAATGTTTTGGTACACAGGACAGCAGAAAGTGAGACTCACTTGTGCTCAAACAACCAAGAACAGGTTGGCTGCTGTCACAGAGCAGAGATGCTCACGTGAGTATCTCAAATACCTTAACCTGCAAGCTACCTAAGCCTGGGCTGTTGGGGTAGAAAAAGGTGCTGGAGACAGGAGTGATTTTCATAACTTGATCACAGGTCACCATTGTTAATATATTAACATTTTCCAAAGGAAAACATCTTTGTTGAAAAATCCTGATTCATTTTCCAACCAAGCAAGCTTTTGCAGGAATCACCATAGCAATTTCCATAGGAGAATTGCTGATCTATCTCCACTGCTGAAGGATAGAGCAAGTGAATGCCATCCTGAAACAAGAGTGCCTCGTCCATTTCAAGGTCTGCCTACAAGCAGTAGGGATGATAGCAGTAATTTTGTTAAGGCTTTTTAGGGTGATTGAAGGATTTTGATCTACATTGCTTTATTGGAATGGTGAAGAAAAGTCCTTACCCCATGAAAGTGTATTCCTGATGACATACTCCTCTTGAGGGCTTTTTGACAGTTTTAAACACACATGTTCTGCCCCCTAGCTAGTGTACATTGGTGTAGGTCCACTGCAGTCAACACATCTCTATGAAAAGGTGAAGCATGTGTAAAGAGTAGAAATAATACTAAAATAAATTTGTTTTAATGGCTCTCATACTCATCTAAAGCCATGCAGATTTTTTTTTACGTAAGTACTCTAATTTCACTGGAGTTGTTAACAGTAAGAGGACATCAGAGTCTCGCATTTTGTACTTGTAGGTAGAAGTGGCAGTAGATTACATGTATTGTAACGATGGATGTAGCAAATACATGCCCATTTCAATCCCCAGGGTAATATATTTCTCTTGGGAAAGCAATGCAATATTAGAAAAGTATGATTTTTATAAGCCTATAATTACATTTTGGCACAGCTCTATTTCCCCAGGGTTGAATTCACATTTACTGGATTATCAGAGTAATTCAGAGCAATGTCACACTGTTACGGGATAAATTCCAGGTGGCCAAGGCTACTTCAGCAGAGGGTACTACTTGATTGTCTGCTTTGAATCCCCAGAAACTTTAGAAAGACTCCAAAGTTGAAGTACCAACTTTTCTATTTCCCTTTACTTGAATGTGTCTGCACTGTGACACTGTAAGTAGAATGTACAAAATGTTTGCCATTTCATGAAAAGAAATCTTCAAAGTGTCAGAAGTTTAACAGTGAGTTCTTTATGGCTTAAAAATCTTAACAGATTCATCACAAAATTCTAGGAAATATGGGATTGGTATTTTTGCTTTCTCCCTCTAAGTCTTATAAGGTTTGTGTGAATTGGCCTCAACTTCTGATATGCTCTACCTTATTTTTCTTGCTTCAAATATCTTTCTTATCTAGCTCTGTGGTTTGATATCAATATGGAATTAAATCCAAAGGACACATTTTCCAAACTCCCAAAATGTTAAATCACCACAGTATTCGAACATTGTATCTGTGAAAGAGCATCTTTATCTTAGGAGCCAGAAAGCTGCATCACTCAGCAGCACACCCTGAGATACTCAGGATGCTGTAAAGAAATAAATCTGCATCTCTAGAGTGCATAAAACACAACTGTATCCTTACTGCCATACATTTCTTTGAAATTTAAGTTGTAGCCATCCACAGAATACCACACTGATCCAAATTAATTTCTCCATAGATCATTGGGAAAGAGGCACCAGAGCTTGATGCAGTTCAGCACACAAAATGAGATGCATCAGAGAGCCTGCAGTTCGAAATACAAAGGAAGTAGCTGAGAAGCTGGAAGGACTGAGGGTTTTGTTTTCTTTTTTCGTTTCTTTTTTCCCCTTTTAATTGATGGTATTATCTTGCTTCTCAAAGGAATCACAGCAAGGACGAGTCATTGGCAAAAGCAGGGAATGGCACAGTGGTGAAATGGGTCTGCCTTTCCAGCAGAGTATTGCAGGCTGGACTAAATGATGGGGAAGATCATTCACTGGTTACGGGGCTTTCCACAGGAAGGACATGCAACAGAATGCTGTCATTGGGAAGCATACAGGCTGTGCTACAGCTCTCAGGAGGCTTTCCTGCTTCCCCTGACAAGCTGAGCATTCCTGCAGGTACAGGTGGAGAGCCGGGGATGCAGTCTGCAGGCAGGATGTTGGCAGGTGTTGGGAGGGATGTGCTGCACTGGGACCACTAGGGACCATGCCCCTGTGCCCAGCAACCCAGAGGTGAAAGCAGGGGATGGCTGGAGGGGCAGGAGCTTGTGAGAGTTTAAAGCAGCCATCAGCCCACAGTGGAAGGCAGGGAGTGTGAGTGTAGAGAGGGCCGGGGGGAAGAAAGCATGGGTGGGTACCAGCCTGTGCTAAATATGCATGGATGCCAGCAGTGCTGCAGTGCTCATGTTGCTGAGCACATTCATGATAAGCAACATCTTGTAAGGTTCTGGGAGTTTCTGCTCCATAAAGAGGAGAACAAAGCCCAACCTATTACATAAATCTCTTCAGAATATATCAGGCACAGAGATTGTGAGCAATATGCACAATTTGACCTTGAAACTTCTACCACATCCTCTAACTAAAGCATACTCTTGGCAGTTAGCTGCAGTGGGACCTGAAGTTAGATGAAGTGGGATCAATGTCTTAAAGATGATGCAGATGCTCACACAACACACTGACAAGGTGCATCTCATTATCATTGAAGTGCCAACAGTAAATGCCTATATTCCTGGTGCTAAAAGGATGCTCTCCTGCATTTCTTATCACTTACTTGAATGACTGTAGTTATATTCTAAAATGCCAGCTCAGTGTCAGGTTGTAAAAAGTCAACTGCCTTTGGAATGGAAGGAGAGTGACAGTTTGCATTACTGTCATTATTAAAGCAGGGGTATAAGCAGAACAGCAGACTGGAAGGGTGGTTAAGGCCCCTCCCACTGCAGTAGTAAATGTCTTTGGAGACAGATAAAAAACCCAAACTTTAAAAGAGGTCCCTGGGAGACTGAGCTTGTACACAACAGAAGAGGAAAACTGTATGGATCCAGCCTCATGATGTAATACCACAACCTTGGCACGAAAGAATCATCTCAAAATCTCCAGTTCAGTTCATGCAGAGCTCTGTGTGAAAAGATCTATAATACAAACTATTACTGTGTTATGTGAGATCTTCCCTTTTCAGCCAGGGAAGTCAAAGCTGAATGAATCATGAACAAAACCTGGAAATTCCCCAAGTATATGCATCATCTCCAGGCCCTGTCCTGGATAACCATCTGGATACTGTTGATGATTAACCCTCTCTGGTCAGGAAGCACCGTCCTCAAGTCAGCTGTTGGTGTACCTTTGGTAAATCTTATGGATCTGAAATCTAAATCTTAGGGAATTTGGATCCAAAATATCATTTGCAGCCACTATCTCAGAGAAGAGCAATGATTATGGCACTCCCCAGGCAGGCCTGCTAGGCCGAGGGCCTGAAGGAGAGCCACACAAGAACACACACACAGACGCAGCAGGAGAGAGAGCAGGAAGAGAGAGGGCAGAGCCCTCCGACTTTATTTATATGTTTTCACACATCACCGTGGATTGGAGGTAGAAATCACCACCTCCTATAATCCACTTGGTCAAAGTATTTGTCAATCATATTTCTCCATCCGGTATACCGGAATTCGTAAACACAGATACAATTTAGGAAAACATAGATAATAGAGAGAAAACAAGTCATGGCCATGACAGAGAAAATCTAACAAGAAAACACTGAACACTGCAGAGTCAGGGCAACAAATGATATTTGTCCTGCAGGTGTGAAGAGGGATGAAAGGATTTGGCCACTTTAACAAAGGGAAGGAGAAAGGTTTGATAGCTATAGAGAAATGAAAATGGAAGGAGCCATTTAAGCTGAAGAACAATGCTGGGATGAGGACAAATAGATATTGGTGATCCACAGCTATGCCTAGACTAAGAACCGGAAGATACCTAACCTTCTTTGTTCTCTGTTGCTAGTTACTGTGAAGATATAATCTGATACTCTGGGAAGGGCATTACAGGATTTTTTGCCCATAACTGCAAGGGACTACTCTGCCCTTTGCTACTAATCCTGTCTGGTGTGTCAAAATACTACAGTATCTACATTTGAAAAAGCTGGTGATTAAAAAGGTGATGCAGACTTCTGAGTTCCTACAAGAAATCTGGTACTTTCTGGGATATGCCCAGGTATTGTATCACAGAGAAGCAAGTTGGTGAGCAAAGGAGAGAAGTGCTAGTGTGAAGAGCTGCACTGCATGTATTTGACTTACGAAATCATTCTTATTTTGACCATGTGCTGTTAAAGTCTTACCTTACTTTAGTGCCGGGACAGAAGCAAAATTACTATCTGCTGCTCCTGAGAATCTACACTTAGAGGAACAGGATAGTGATTAAAGAAAGTGAAATAAGATATTTAGCAATGACACCCCTAAAGTATGGTCAACATATTGGTTTGTGGGTAGTTGGACAAATGTCTCTGTCTGACTGCAGTTGCTGGGTCTTGCTCCAATGTGTGTTTTGAGCAAGGACAAGCAGTAGCTCAAGATCTCACTTTGACAGGTTGTCGTGGTTTTGATCCTGGCTAAGTGCCAGGCACCCACGGCAGCCACTCACTCGTTCCCTCCTCTGCCACAGCTGGGCAGATGAGGGAAGGAGAGGGGAAAAAAAACCAAGGGAATTAACTCAGAGGTCTATGAGTTCAGATAAGGAACCGGGAGAAAACGCTCCAAGGACAAACCAGGCTCAGCTTAAAAGTTGCAAAAGTGAAAATTTATTACTACCTGAGTTAGAAGGAGGATATGAGAAATAAACTAAACCTTTAAAAGACACCGTTCTTTCCACTCCCCACCCCTCCCTCCCTCCCTCCCACTAACAGTGCAAGGGGGACAGGGTGTGGGGGTTCAGGTCAGTCCATTTCTAAGATCTTCTTCCCCTGCTTAGGGAGAGGAGTTTTTT